>CABFOV010001003.1:27142-63123 GCA_902141375.1 Timema poppense
GGGGGGGGGGGGGGGGAGTGGTTTGTCTATTTATCATTTCTTGGATTCAATACAAGTGTTAGTGGTAACATTGGTTTTCTAAATACCTTTTTCCATTTGTAGAGCACAGTCAAAAATGTACACGTTGGTTCTGCTTGCGTTTACTTAGGCATTGCTTATCTTCTGAATGCATGTGATCTACTATTTGTGAAATAACCCCCTCTTTTCATTTTTATTTTTTATCTAGAACCACATCATATTACCCGTTCGGACTATACGCTATGTACTAATCACGTTAATATACCAGGGATGAGTAAGGTTGAATTTAAAGGAACTGTACCCGCATTTGTGTGGAAGCCAAGTGGATAATTATTTAGGAAAATACACCTTCAGTATACCTGAATTGAATTTTAACCCCGATATCACTCTCATCGGAAGACAAGTCGATTGCTAGAGTAACGCTTTAGACCATTTGACCCCACGGAGCGGGCAATCCCCTTTTAATGTTAAATAGATAGTCTATTATTAAACTAGGTTTGCAGCATAGCCATGGACACAAAATATGAGTGGCGATAAGGGGAAAGGTCACATCGCTCCTCACTTGTCTGGCTCATTTAGACTGTACTCTGGTTTGTTGGTGACGGGCAACTCTGGGTTCAAATCCCGGTTTTTTGTATTGAGGGTGTTTTTTCCCAACTGGTTTCCCACTCTTCCTTCCCTCAAATGTTTTTTTTATCATACCTTCTTAATCCCTATCTATTAGCGTAGATACAAATAAGTAAATTCAACCTGTGGGGAAAATATCTATGGTGGTAGTCAAACTCGGGACCCATAGCTTAAAAGGCAGTTACTCTTTAGGTTGAGCTAACATTTCTGACATTTCGACTATTCTTGGCACACGCATAATCATTCTTTGAACAACATTACTACCCGCTTCGGTGGCCGCCTGGTCTATCGCGCTACTCTCGCAGTAGACTACACTGCCGATTATGGTAGTTCAAGGTTCAAATCTTGGTCGGGTTTACTGAAGGAGTTTTTTTTAAAATAGTTTTTCACTCTCCCTCCACGTAAATGCGGGCACACTTCCTCTAAATATAATCTTCCTAATCCCTAAAACCATTAACTTTTAGTACACAATCGTGTAAACCGAAAGGATAGTAAGACTTGGTGCTACACAAATGACATTAGTGGGGCTTATACACACATTCCGTGGCACCCGCGTACATTCTTCCGGGGGGAGGGAGAGGAGGCAAGATATATTCTTCCAATCCACCTTTACACGCGTGCGCCTGGACAAACGTCTGCAGGCACTGACATCATCTGGCACTGTAAAGATACCAAGAATATAGAAACTACAAAGAGCAGGGTTTGGCTTCAACCTGAACTCAACTAGTGCTATAAGGCATTTTATTTTTTATAAGTTTAAATTTAAAATAAAAAATAAAATTTTATTTGATTCATAGCTCTATAAAAAATCTGGTATCATAAATATTACCTTAAATTTGGAAATTAGGTGTTATTAATAAAAAATTTTTATCATCCTCATTACTATACATTGACTCAATAAGCTTACTTTTTTTTTAGGAAAGAAATCCTAGGAAGGCAAACATATGGATAAATTGTTATTGTTTTAGTGAGCTATGATAAACACTTTTGAATGGATTTAATTTATTACAATTTTCTAATTTAAACTATTTTAACATAATTACATAAAAACACTACCTACTAAAGTAGAAACTGAAGTAATCTACGATTTTTACCAAATTGATTTAGAACTTTCTCTACAAAAGCAGTTTTGTTTGAAGAAATTGTAATGCAAACTATAAGATTAAAAAATTTAAAAGAAAACATTACATGTATTAAATTAAATTGGAAATTACAAGGAGGCAAAAACCTTCTTTGCCCAATACTGCGAGCGCCCATGCACACATTCATTTAAATAATAATAATAATAATAATAATAAAAGTTTATTTAGAATCATGCGTTCTATGTCTGCGTCGAGTTTGTCCAACATTTATATTTAATAAAGTGGGGCCTAGTTTTTTTGGAGTAGACTTAACTATTAGTAGTGGCGTCTACTACAAAGAACTGAGCCCCACTTAATTAAAGATAAATATTTAAATGAAAGAGTAAGTTTACGGGTCACTCTCAACTAATTAGTTTGATAAAATTGATCACACGGTATAGGGAGTTTAACACAATAGACTAGACTGGACTGGTTGGTGACGGAGAGGGCATAGTGAGTTAGTCTGATTTATCACAGTGGATTTTCCACCTCTCTTAAACGCAAATGTGAATGCATATTCTTTTACTTTGCCCTATCAATCCTTACTCCTTATATTAAGTCGTTAACAACATTTGTGTTGAATGTAATAACTAAAATGAGGAATATTTGTAAAGACATTAATAGCAATTAAATAAATTGATGAAAACATTCTACATGCAAAACATAGCATATCACCATAAAGCATTTTAGTAGAAACTTATGTTTCTGTTTGATTTTTGAACCGCGTCCTATTACCCGTCCGAAATATCCGCTTTTAATTACACTCATAAGGTGGATATGAGGAAGTTGTAATTTTGATTTAATGTAACTGTATTTGAATGGAGGGAGAGTGGACCACCATTTATGAAAAAACACCTTTATTTGAGCCAGTCAGGCTTTGAGCCCCAATCATCACCAGCATATCAGATTGAATGAGCTGGACGTTTAATTCATATAAATTAGTTTAACTGTGGACATTTATGGTGAAACACACGTACAATTTTATATTTCCACACACACAAGTTTAATTTCCACTCACACACAAAATTTGGCATCGATGGAACTTCATCTTAAGTCAAAAATCTTAAAAGAAGTTTGCTCTCTGCAATTCTCTATTGGTCTATAGGTGTATGTTCTGAAGTACTCAACACGTCACGAATTTTAATAATAATATTTAGCACCTCGTCTTACTACCCATTCGGGTTATACGCTTTAAGTACTAATTACGCTAATGGATTAGAAATTGGGGAGATTGAATTAGAGGAAGTGAACTCGCATTTGCGTGGAGGGAGAGTGGAAAACCATTTAGGAGAAACCACCCCAGCTCACCCGACCGAGATTCGAACCTCGATCTCCCCGTCCCCAGCAGTCGAGCTCAACACGACAAGCGCGTTAGCCAACTACGCCACCGAAGTGGGTGAATTTTAATAATTCAAGGCAAATATTTGTGTATTCTCTTTATCTATTATCAAAATATAACTTATTGAAATTCCTCCTAATTGGACGAACCAAAGTAAAACTTTTCTTCATAAATATAGTTCTAGACCAAAAATAAATCAAAGTAATTCTGGTTTTGCCAAGTGTATTTGCAAAGTATTTCCCAGCCACTAGGTCCTGTGAAGGCTACCAGAAGATGATTGGGAGCGAGTACATATCGTAATGTCCAGGGCTGATACCTGCCTTGAATTGTCCGCGGTGTTATCTGATGGTAACAATGGTCCACTGTTGCGTGTGGGGCTAGTTTAATATGCAACGCCACCAGCGCCTCTGATGAGCCAACTGACTGGCCTACTTCGATTGACCTCGGACCATTTGGCCGCTGGGCATAGGGCTAATATATCATAGTGCACCTTCAACTTGAGAATCTATAGGACAGCCATGGCTGGAGGGGTGGTAAGTGTCAGCTAACATAAGATACTTATTGCAAACATTGACTGGAGAGGTGGTAAGTGACAGCTAACCTAAGATACTTATTTCACACATTGACTGGAGAGGTGGTAAGTGACAGCTAACATAATATATTTATTGCAAACAATGACTGTAAGGGTGGTAAGTGATAGATAACAGAAGATATTTATTGCAAACATTGACTGTAAGGGTGGTAAGTGATAGATAACAAGAAGATATTTATTGCAAACATTGACTGACTGAAAGTGACTAATGTCAACCTATTCAGATTGTTTTAGCACCACGTCTTACCACCCGTTTGGGTTATACGCTTAGGCCTATATACTAATTACGATAGTGGTATTAGGGATTGGGAAGGTTATATTTAAAGATATGTACTTCACATTTGCATGGAGGTAGAGTGAAAAATCATTTTGGATAAGCCACCATCAATACATTCGACTGCGATTTGAACCTCGGATCTCCCCGTCATCAGCAATCTAGTCTACTGCGAGAGTAGCACCTTATACCATGCAGCCACCAAAGTGGGTCTAGCATTACTAAACGTGTAAAGGAAGAAGGGATGATAATGGGAACTAAACGATAATTGCTAGTGGAAAACCCCTCGTGGATGGACAAACAATTCCTTTAATATAAAAACATAATAATTATAGTGTGAAGCAATCATAGGAAATATGGAAGTTCCAGTGAAATTATTCTTGAGGAGAATTCCCTTTGAATGAGCACTACATCTTTATCTTTTATAAGTGTTTGTAATTTGCGGTTTGTTTTCCCGGCTAGAGACAAAACAAGAATTGGATGTGTGGGGTATAATCACCGTGACGACATCCTCTGTAATCTCCCTTGAACTTTCTCCAGACCCGCCTCGTTGACGTAGTTGGCTAACACGCCTGTCGTGTTGAGCTCAACCGCTGAGGACGGGGAGATCAAGGTTCGAATCTCGGTCAGGTGAACTGGGGGTGGTTTTTCCTAAATGGTTTTCCACTCTCCCTCCACGCAAATGCGGGTTCACTTCCTCTAATTCAACCTTCCCAAGTCCTAATCCATTAGAGTAATTAGTACTTAGAGCGTATAACCTGAACGAGTAGTAAGACGCGGTGCTAAATATTATTATTATTTCCAGCAAGTGTGTACAGTATATGCCACGTTGGCGACGGATAGGAAAGAACAAATCCCCGGTGATTGGACAGTCGCTTCCTAGTGTGGTGCTGCACCCACGTGTTGTATTATCTTCAGGTTGATACATTGGGGTGTTGTATTAGCTTCAGGTTGATACATTGGGGTGTTGTATTAGCTTCAGGTTAATACATTGGGGTGTTGTATTAGCTTCAGGTTGATACATTGGGGTGTTGTATTAGCTTCAGGTTGATACATTGGGGTGTTGTATTAGCTTCAGGTTGATACATTGGGGTGTTGCATTAGCTTCAGGTTGATACATTGGGGTGTTGCATTAGCTTCAGGTTGATATATTAGGGTGTTGTATTAGCTTCAGGTTGATACATTGGGGTGTTGCATTAGCTTCAGGTTGATACATTAGGGTGTTGTATTAGCTTCAGGTTGATACATTGGGGTGTTGCATTAGCTTCAGGTTGATACATTGGGGTGTTGCATTAGCTTCAGGTTGATACATTGGGGTGTTGCATTAGCTTCAGGTTGATACATTGGGGTGTTGCATTAGCTTCAGGTTGATACATTGGGGTGTTGCATTAGCTTCAGGTTGATACATTGGGGTGTTGCATTAGCTTCAGGTTGATACATTGGGGTGTTGCATTAGCTTCAGGTTGATACATTGGGGTGTTGCATTAGCTTCAGGTTGATACATTGGGGTGTTGCATTAGCTTCAGGTTGATACATTGGGGTGTTGCATTAGCTTCAGGTTGATACATTGGGGTGTTGCATTAGCTTCAGGTTGATACATTGGGGTGTTGCATTAGCTTCAGGTTGATACATTGGGGTGTTGCATTAGCTTCAGGTTGATACATTGGGGTGTTGCATTAGCTTCAGGTTGATATATTAGGGTGTTGTATTAGCTTCAGGTTGAGACATTGGGGTGTTGTATTAGCTTCAGGTTGATACATTGGGGTGATGTATTAGCTTCAGGTTGATACATTGGGGTGTTGCATTAGCTTCAGGTTGATATATTAGGGTGTTTTATTAGCTTCAGGTTGAGACATTGGGGTGTTGTATTAGCTTCAGGTTGATACATTGGGGTGTTGTATTAGCTTCAGGTTGATACATTGGGGTGTTGTATTAGCTTCAGATTGATACATTAGGGTGTTGCATTAGCTTCAGGTTGATACATTGGGGTGTTGCATTAGCTTCAGATTGATATATTAGGGTGTTTTATTAGCTTCAGGTTGATACATTGGGGTGTTGCATTAGCTTCAGGTTGATATATTAGGGTGTTGCATTAGCTTCAGGTTGATACATTGGGGTGTTGCATTAGCTTCAGATTGATATATTAGGGTGTTTTATTAGCTTCAGGTTGATACATTGGGGTGTTGCATTAGCTTCAGGTTGATATATTAGGGTGTTGCATTAGCTTCAGGTTGATACATTGGGGTGTTGCATTAGCTTCAGATTGATATATTAGGGTGTTTTATTAGCTTCAGGTTGATACATTGGGGTGTTGCATTAGCTTCAGGTTGATATATTAGGGTGATGTATTAGCTTCAGGTGGATACATTGGGGTGTTGCATTAGCTTCAGATTGATACATTGGGGTGTTGCATTAGCTTCAGATTGATATATTAGGGTGTTTTATTAGCTTCAGGTTGATACATTGGGGTGTTGTATTAGCTTCAGATTGATACATTAGGGTGTTGCATTAGCTTCAGGTTGATACATTGGGGTGTTGCATTAGCTTCAGATTGATATATTAGGGTGTTTTATTAGCTTCAGGTTGAGACATTGGGGTGTTGTATTAGCTTCAGGTTGATACATTGGGGTGTTGTATTAGCTTCAGATTGATATATTAGGGTGTTGTATTAGCTTCAGGTTGATACATTGGGGTGATGTATTAGCTTCAGATTGATACATTGGGGTGTTGCATTAGCTTCAGGTTGATATATTAGGGTGTTTTATTAGCTTAAGGTTGAGACATTGGGGTGTTGTATTAGCTTCAGGTTGATACATTGGGGTGATGTATTAGCTTCAGGTTGATACATTGGGGTGTTGCATTAGCTTCAGGTTGATATATTAGGGTGTTTTATTAGCTTAAGGTTGAGACATTGGGGTGTTGTATTAGCTTCAGGTTGATACATTGGGGTGATGTATTAGCTTCAGGTTGATACATTGGGGTGTTGCATTAGCTTCAGGTTGATATATTAGGGTGTTTTATTAGCTTAAGGTTGAGACATTGGGGTGTTGTATTAGCTTCAGGTTGATACATTGGGGTGATGTATTAGCTTCAGGTTGATACATTGGGGTGTTGCATTAGCTTCAGGTTGATATATTAGGGTGTTTTATTAGCTTAAGGTTGAGACATTGGGGTGTTGTATTAGCTTCAGGTTGATACATTGGGGTGATGTATTAGCTTCAGGTTGATACATTGGGGTGTTGCATTAGCTTCAGGTTGATATATTAGGGTGTTTTATTAGCTTCAGGTTGAGACATTGGGGTGTTGTATTAGCTTCAGGTTGAGACATTGGGGTGTTGTATGTATTAGCTTCAGGTTGATACATTTGGGGTATTTGATTATAATAGTTATCATAAACTTTTTTAAATATTTGAGAAACCGATCATAGTACACTAATACAAGATCTTATATGGCACAACCTAAGCTCAATATACAAATGCACTACTAAACTGACTTAGGGATTGTAAGGTTTGATTTCAACTAAACGCTTAAATTGTATCACTATAAACATGAGTTTGTACTATTTCACAAGTTTGTAAATTGATTGCTTGGTGGTTATAAAACAATGCGAGTGTGCGGTCAACTGTGCAAGTAGTAAGATTAGTTGAGATTGTATAAAATTCGTTAACAAACATGGCAACGTCTGTAAAAGATGCTATGGTCTAATAATTTAGCGCCAATCGAAATTATTAGACCATACCAGCTTTTACAGACGTTGCCATGTTTGTTAACGAATGTTATACAATCTCAACTAATCTTACTCTAATGGTTTGAACAGGTGATACAAGAAGTCACCTTTTCAACTAAAAGTAACTTTTAATTTTAATTAATAGCTAAAAGCCACTTTTTGATGACTAAAAGTAAATCTATTGTCATTTTCAACAATAAGAATATACACAAAACAAAATATAAAAAGGTTATACTCTTAAAAGGACATGTTTATGTTCTATTAATATGTGGCTATTAATGCATTAAAAAGTTAAGCTTGGATTTATTAATGTGATGTTTGTCACTAAATTAAAACACTTTATTAATTATGGCCATATCCTTATAGAGAAATAAATTATACATTTTGATATTAAATTAAGCTATGAGTTTAATTAAATGTATACTTTTAAAGTTTAGAAGATTTCCTTCCATTTTCATTTATCCACTTTCCTACTAGTGTGGATATTCCTTTTTTATATTAATTTATTTAATTTCCCCAACTTTGACTTGCAAATTTCCTCCTAAACTTATACCACTCTGATTTATATATAAGGAATATTTACATAAATATCTATCATTACATTAAAGGCGTATCATGTTGTGTAAATTGTAAATATGTTTTTTCCACTCACTCTCAACTTGTGTGAGCTGGATTGCTCGCGGAATCACCCACCTTATCGCAAACATGCCACTCACTCTCAACTTGATGTGAGCTGGATTGCTCGCGTAATCACCCACCTTATCGCAAACATGCCCCTCACTCTCAACTTGTGTGAGCTGGATTGCTCGCGGAATCACCCACCTTATCGCAAACATGCCACTCACTCTCAACTTGTTTGAGCTGGATTGCTCGCGGAATCACCCACCTTATCACAAACATGCCACTCACTCTCAACTTGTGTGAGCTGGATTGCTCGCGGAATCACCCACCTTATCGCAAACATGCCACTCACTCTCAACTTGATGTGAGCTGGATTGCTCGCGGAATCCCCAACCTTATCGCAAACATGCCACTCACTCTCAACTTGTGTGAGCTGGATTGCTCGCGTAATCCCCAACCTTATCGCAAACATGCCACTCACTCTCAACTTGTGTGAGCTGGATTGCTCGCGGAATGCCCCACCTTATCGCAAACATGCCACTCACTCTCAACTTGTGTGAGCTGGATTGCTCGCGGAATACCCCACCTTATCGCAAACATGCCACTCACTCTCAACTTGTGTGAGCTGTATTGCTCGCGGAATGCCCCATCTCCTCGCGTGCCTGCCTCCCTGGTTTCTCCGTCGGGATCTACTGTGGGAGGAACTATTTGAGTGTTTTCAAATGAGTTGAAATTGGAACAAACGCCATTTTGTTCTATTGCGGGAAATGTCCATTGTGGTAACCGTCATTAGGATAATCTAGCTGGCTTTCCTTTTGTTGCTTCTTTATCTTTTATATATTAAAAAAAACGTTACGTTGGTGATAGTCAAGTTCATGTAGCAATTATGTCTTTGGCTTGGAGACTAGCTTGTTCAAATCCTGGCTGAGTAAAATAATCGGGATGAACCAGACACGTCGGACTTGAGTGAGTAGCCCATTTAACTGATAATTAAGCGTCTACACCGGAAAATAAAGTAAACAAGTTCTGATTGTAATTTTATTGAATTCACAAAAACTTTACACTCTATGTTTGTTCTGTTAGCATCGTCAGGACTGGGTGAACTGTTAACACGCGTGACTGGGTAAAGCCGTGCTTAGTACCAACCTGCCGCATTATGAATGGCTTAGCCACAATTTGGTTATCAATTAGATAATTATAATATAGTTGTTTTTGCTAAACATCCTTCCCCTCCTTTTTTTTCTCCTGTTATACATTTTGGGGCTCTGATAGCCCNCCCACTGGCCATTGTTTACCCTTCTATCTCGCTGGCCATCTTGTATGAGAGGGGAAAAGTGAGTCAAGATAGGGTTAACCCTATTTGGAGTTTGGGGATCTTATTCTCTTTGCTTTCAGTGCTTGTAAAGTTACGCACTTCTAAATATCACCTCATAGTCATACCCTCCCCCCCAAACTCCTCGCACCCCCAACCAAACATAGACTGCAGCACTGATATTTAAGACTAGTATTTAAAATAACGCCTTCCACAAGATGTTTGAGCATATTAAAATATAATCCCAGATCTATTTTTTTAGCACCACGTCTTTTTACGTATAAATATACTGACTACGCTAATGAGTTAGGGATAAGTAAGGATTAAATCAGAGAAAGTGTACCTACATGTGCGTTGGAGGAAGAGTGTAAACCACCCTTAGCACATCCCACCCGAATTTGGACTCCAATCTCGTTGCCATCTACAATCTAGTATAAAACTAGAGTTACGTCTTAAATCATGCTACCATCGAAACAAGTCTATTCCTATTTGAGCCCACTGATGTGAGTACACCGGGCTCAAACCCGGGTGAGGACAGTCCCCTTTGTTATTTGTTCATAGGAATGTCCTCACATTTCATAGCCAAGTATATAGAATATAACATAAAGTTTTTCCAGGGGACACAAAAAATATCTGGTCACACAAAGATATATTTTAGCTGAGCTTTAAAAAAATTACCTGCTTTGGTGACCACATGGTCTGACGCGCTACTCTCACAGTAGACTAGACTGCCGATTATGGGGAGATAGAGGCTCGAATCACAACCGGGTGTACTGAGGGTTTAAAAAATGTTTTTCCACTCTCCCTCAACGCAAATGTGGGCACACTTCCTATCAAATATAACCCTCTGTTCCCTAAAACCATTAGCGCAATTATTTCATAAGCGTATAACTCGAACGGGTAGTAAGACACGAGGTTTAACATTTTGTTTTAGTAATAATGTCTTGAAAACAATCCAAACAGAATGTTTTAAAGTCGGAAACTCGTGAACCCCCGGGCAAGTAATATTATGTTAAAATCGATCTGATGCCAAATGCTAAAATATAATCTCTGAGTAATTATATGATCATTATTATAGTTGAAGGCTGACCTTTGTAGTCTGTTATCCTCAAAGGTAAGCAAATTTATCCTTAATCCCGCTAAGGAGAATGCAAGGTGTCTTCTCACTATTTAACCAACAGTATTTCCCCATCCTCGAGAATGATTGCCAATATCTCACAATTCCAGTAAGAATTATTCATACAAGGATACATTCTTCCTCGTGCGCTGTTGTTGGCGAATCGCCCAAGATAATGACATACTGGTGTAACATGGGTTATGGTATTCTTTCTCTGGTACATGCTACGGAGTACGTAGTAGTTTATATATATCTATATTACGTTAGTATAGTCAACTCACGAGAACTTTGACCATCTTTTATGACAGTTTAAATATTACTCGAAACATTTTCCATATTTATTCAGCTGGATTTTGGTCACTTAAGGCGATTGGCCCTTTTCATTTGGCGTGGAATAGCAGAGCTATGGGAACAAACGGATACCTTCAAGAATTTTTATTGTTTAGCAATTTTTGTTTCGGAAACGGTTTTTTCAAGAATAGAAGCATGTTGATTAATTTATACTTTTTATATACACACCTCCTCTTTAATTATAACAGTGATCAAATATCGATAATATTGATTTTTTCAATAGAAAACCACCAGCTTCATAACAAAAAATAAGAAAATGTAACAATTAATAAACATTGATACATTATCTTAGAAGGTGTGTTTAAAATATTAACATAAAAATTTCACTCGTTCTCGAGAAAACTGATATTTCCAAACGTATGATTTTTCCGCAAGACCTGTCCGGTAGCGAGCGCCATCTACGGTTTCCATGATCCATCTTTTCTTGTTGGCGCGGAAGGATACGTTAGTCGGTTGTGAAGCCACGCTACGCCTTTCACCCTCCTGCCCACCATCCCACAAAATAGGTTTCAGACTTATATTAGACAGAGCCAAGGGCCTTGAGCAAGGATTGTAAATATACCTCATTTGTTAAACTGAGAAAACATATTTGTGAAGTGGGTAAATGTGAAACTATTTAAGTGACAAAAGAACAAAGCTACCATGAATCGACTTTAGAAAGTATCGGAGTGTGACAAAGCTGTTGCTAAGGATGCTTACTTGGGAAAATAATATGTGTGCAGATTGGATCTCGATATTCACACCATCATTTAATTAGAACTACTAATAGACCCTACTATAAAAGGATTGATGACATAATATTATTATTATTAGCACCGTGTCTTACTACCCGTTCAGGTTATACGCACTTACGCTAATGTGTAATGGTAAGGTGATTGTAAGATTAAATGTATCACCTACAGTTTAACGTGGAATCCGAACCACGGTGGAGGTCTGGCATTCCCCACATTCCCAATATGTCTTTTCAGAAGTGAAGGAAGGGTTTGGCAATCAGATAAATCTGTGCCGGGACCGAGGATTGAACCCCGGCCGCCAGCACAGAAGTCTGACACCTTACCCCTAGACCGCCAGGTCACCTGTGACATAATAAAGTTATTTAATAGTACTAAGCAACTTTATCCCTACTCGAATCTAAGGAGGTCTTAATTATCAACCATTCCACTGCAAGAACAATATTTTAAATTAAGTGCGATTGAACAAATTTTGGAACTATAGCTGCACATAACCCAGTTTTTATTCATGGAGAATACGCTGTACCCTTTCCTGAAACCCAATACATTAATCAAAAGAGCGTTCAAGCGAAATAAAAGGGAGACTTTGACAAGGAAATACACATAATTTATCTTGCAAAGTGCAATATTTAAAAAAAAAAGATGTGACCCAATTTGACAGTTTTTCTCTATTGGTTTCAGAGCTGCTGGGTTCCAATTTCGACATGGCGCTCATTGTTCAGCTCATGGACGACTTCCACGATCTGATCAACAAAAATGGGGGTGAGTCTTATCCTCGACATCTATACTAGTGGTCCTTAGCTCACACAAAGTGTAGTCCTAGGTGCGAACAAACCAAAGCCTTAGTTAACGTCTTACTACCCGTCTGGACAATCCGCGTTCTTATAATCTCGGGGGAGTGATTAAATAGTGATAAAATAGAATACATGTACATGAATTTGATTGTAAGGAAGGTAGAAAACCATTTAGGCTCAGCTGCTCTGGATAAAAATAGAGCCTTGACCTCTCTCACACAAACATTAGAATGAATGCACCTTACATTTATCCCACGTGCCCACTGGTGCGGATAGAAAACCGTTATCTTCCAGGAGTACGTGTTTTTAAGAGGATAAAGGACAAATTCATTGGATATTAATCATTTTTGTAAGATTTGATCTTTGTACAGTTATATTTTTACTATAATAATAATAATTATTATTATTATTATTATTAGCACCACGTCTTACTACCCGTTCAGGTTATACGCACTTACGCTAATGTGTAATGGTTGGGTGATTGTGAGATGAGATGGAGGACCTACAGTTTAACTTGGGATCCGAACCACGGTGGGGACCAGGAATTCCACACATTCACAAGTTGTGATTAATACACGTCTTGTCAGAGGTGAAGGAAGGGTTTTGCAATCAGATAAATCTGTGCCGAGGACCGAGGATTGAACCCCGGACTCCCAGCACAGAAGTCCGACACCTTACTCCTAGACCGCCAGGTCACCTGTATAATTATAATATGCGAATCAGTTCTTTCAAGAAACCTCTGATTGTCTGGTATAAGGTAGTTTAAAATGTGTTTGACGTTTTTCTTAATGTAGATACCTGTTCAGGATATCATTTTCAAATGTATTATAAAGATTATCATTAAAAAATATAAAGGAATGATAAAAATTGTTAGTTGTTTTAGAAAATATGTATCTATATTTTATGCCCACTGGTTTGGGAAAAACTAAATAATAGCAATTGAGTGATAAATAAGCTGTCTGTTTCAATATGTTATTAGAAATTGCTCAAAAAACATACATTTAAAATGATCACATTTGTAAAAAAATAAGCAGAATATGTATCAAAACTTGTGTTCTTTAAGAATCTAATCATATCTGGACGGTATTTTGTTATTTTGTAAACAATTTGAATTAAAAATAATTATTACTTTGTTCTTTTATAACTTATTTAAACATAATACAAATTGTTGGCGATTTTGGAATAATTTGTTTGTTGACTTTATAAATAGCCTAATTTCTTAAATCAGTGCTTTAATATTACTAAAATATATTTCTGGGATGAATAAATTAACTATAACAAATAATAAAAATATTGACCAAAACCTTTTTTAGTTATAGTATTTATAGACATTGGGACGTAGCGTTTTTAAAATCAGACAAATACTAAACAGATATGAATATGTTTTACCTAGATTATTTATCTGCAAAATATTTTCTACATAAAAACGAAATGTAATCAAATATTATTGGAATTATCTAAAAAATCAATTCTAGTATGTATGGTTCTGAATAGCATGCCCTTATTTATTAGGTTTCAGCGCTCATTTATCATGCACCAAACTTAGATAGAATAATTATTAATAAGTACCACTCTTTAAATAAGGAATATATGTGATAAAGGCACTTGTGCGCATGCATACGTATATAATGTTTACACCCATGGACATGTACGTACATACATACATACATACATACATACATACATACATACATACATACATACATACATACATACATACATACATACAATATATACATACATACATACATATATACATACACGCACGCATATAAACACGCACTCAGGCGTTCTCGAAATCGGGGTTGGATCAAAAACAAAGAAAAAATATTGAGGTAAAAAAGTTCATTTTTATATTACTTAATGCTTTATATAGAAGTAAAAAAACAACTAAAATAAGACCTGATCAAATGATGTACACAATGGTTCCAGTAAAACTAAATATAAAGTTCCTGAGGATTATGCAACAAGCATTGTAGTAATACACGCTGGGTTACATACTTACCGAATTAAAAATAGGTTGTTTTTTACAAAGTAGACAGCGTTTAATGCAAATATGAAAAAAAAAAAATCAAAAGTATTTTTAATGTCTCTTTGTTTTGATATAAATGTTTGGTCACGTTATAATAAAATACAATTTAATAAATACCTTGTTTGGGGAAACAATTTACTATACTAATATACTAATCTAGGGCTGTTAAATTTTATTTAGTAAATAGTTAAATATATCAAAGTTTCAATTACTTTTTTTTTAAACATTTCTTCAGAAATTATTACAAGAACACAAAACCAAAACATTTAATTTACCGTTTAGTGTATGAGTTTGTTTCTAGTATGCCTAATGTAAGCTGACACCGTTAGGACTAAATGGGACCAAAAATAAAACATTACAAATATCTTCTAGTTGTGGGTATTTCCCATGTGCCGTTACTTAAATATGTAGGTCCTTGGAGTTCGTAGCACACGGACGATTAATATGCGCAATTAGGCGTCAAATACATTGTAGCATATTTATTGATCAAATTGCTATGTTGCATTATTCTCTCACTAAGTTAATGTAATGCTTTTGCTAGTCGAATTACTTACTACGTTACATTATTCTGTCTCTAATCCAATATAATACTTTTGTAAGTAAAAATTTTTAAGTGGCATTAATCTGTAGTTTAGATCAACATAGTGTTTTTTAATAGAGTTGTTAAGTTATTTTAATCCATGGTTTCAGTTTACAGGATAAAAAGAGGTGGTTCTTATGTCATTTACCATTATTTTATTTACTTTAGGGTAACTTTAAGCACTAGACACATTTAAACTTTAATTTATAAAGTATTATTATTATTATTATTGCTTAGAGACGTGTCGATAAATTGTATTTAAGTGCGTAGTTTATAATAAACTGTACTAGCTCATTGAAGGACTCATAATAAGACTAATGAGCAAATGCTCGCCTCTCCGATTTCCTTTCTATGGTTTTTGTATATATTTACATATTATATAGTACACACAATACAGGTAAATAAATATTCCGGTCTGGAGGGTAAATATTTTCAGGTACTCTAGATCTGGAATATCTAAATTTAGAATATGGTGTACTCCTAACTCACAGTTGTAAAAATTCAACTTTGCGAATTTAAAATATATATATATTTTAATTTAATTTAATTATGTATATATATTTTTTTTAGTTTGTATATATATACAAATTAAATTTGTGGGAAATTTCATAGTAAATAAATATTAACTTTGCCAGATTAATGTACGTAAAAAGTCCAGAAAATATTTCCTACATTACATTGTTCTGAAAACATGTTTTATTTGTCAGTTATTTATTGCAATGGGGATAATAAATGTATTAACATCAACACATGGGATGCAGATTAATGTAAATAAGGCGCTGGTCGTATTGAGAAGACCACAGTTAAATTAATTTAAACTAGTTTTAAGCAATGACACCAGTACATGGGAATCGAACCCAGAACTATTGCCTTAACGCTCCAATGAGCTATCAATTCTTTTTTTTTTCATTTACTTGAGGTATTTAACGTTCTCTTTTTGAACCAACTGATTATATCATAACACGAGAATTTCTATGGGCGAGAGCGAAAGGGCCTACCAATTTTGCCGTGAAAGGTATTTTTACACAACCTCCAGGGTTCTTTTACATGCCAAAATCGATATGGGACCGACGGTTATACTTCCCCTCCGAAAGAAGTTGTTTACGGATTTTCATCGATCAAGAAAAATCGGTCTACCCCGGCTGGGATCTATCCCGTGCTCAGGTTCACTCTTCACTCTTAGGCCGAATCTGTGATGGACATGTGGAATCGTCTCAGCCTCCAACTATGACTGAAGAATGACCCTGCACGTGGGACAAATTCTGGATAGCTCAGTGGTAGAGCATTGGCATGCCGGGTTCAATCCCAGATTACAGGTGTCATTTTTTTTAAACTAATTCAAATTAATAAATTAATAGTTTTTAAAACTGCCTAAGAATCTCTCTGATAAGTACAATTCCAAAACATCTTGGATATTGTTAATTGACTTTTATTAATTAGATGTATACTAGTAAAAACTGTTTAAATCTTGTTAGGGATTTATGTTTATAAAATAAATTGGTAAATATTTTTTAAATTGTATACATCTTATTGAACACACTATTCTTATGACCTATTTGTTGATGTTGTCTATGAATACGGTAAATATTGTGTATGAGTTTACATAATGATGAGTTACATACTGTGTGTTCATCACAAGCCACTTATAAGATATTCAAATCTCATAAATTATGGTGGGTAGGACATGCAGCGTGAATGGAAGAATCTAAAACCATGTTCATGGCGCTGACTGATACACCCATTGAGAATAGACCATCGGAAATATCTAGACACAGATGGGAGAATTATATTAGAATGAACCTGAAAGAGATATGGTGTAATGGGGGGGAGACTGGATAGAGCTAGCTCAAGATAGGGATAGGGTGTAATTGGGAGGACTGGATAGAACTAGCTCAAAATAGGGATAGGTGACTTTTGTGTGGCCATGATATTTTGAGATCTTAATTCCATAGAGTAAGTACGTATCTAAATTAAATGAAGATGTATTCTGGATATGATATAAAATGAAGTTTACAAAACTCAAGCAAAATCTCATAGACGAAGCCTTTTTAGTGTCGTTTAGTCAAAATATGTATATCCCTTGACAATCGTTCGTAACTGACCACTGGTTTTAGTAAATATGGTCCACCGCTAATGTTAGTAGAGTAAAATAGTAGCACGTTTGGTCCATGAATGGGCGCTTTCTCTGTTGTAAACACGTACAGATGACCTTCACTGTTATGTCGAACTTAACTCATTCATGGGTTTCTTCTGTACCTAAACTCATATTTCAGAAGAGGTTTTTTCTGTAGTCGAGTTCTTGTTGCCTAACATGGTATTAATAATTAATTGTTATCTACTCCGACATGGGGAAGTGTTGAGCTTTGTTAACGTGGTGCAGAAATCATCCCCAGCAACTGGGGTAGTTTTTAGTACACATCTAACATTAGATACAATTATATTAAATAAGTTATCTTGTTTTAAGTTTTCAACGCGAATCACTGGTTAAGGTTACACTTGTCAAATAAAGGAAGTATTGGAAGGGTGAATGGGTGGAAAGAGTTACCATATTTTTAAAATAACCTAAAAACTTTAGGGTAAATTTGAACTAGTCTTTCATATGTTTGGCGAGGTGTATCGGACTAACAGAGGACTAGCCTTTCAGATGTTTGTAGAGATGTATCAGACATCAGAGTTTGTAGAGGTGTATCAAATCAACAAGAAAAAAAGGACTGGCCTTTCAGATGTTTGTAGATGTGTATCAAATCAACGAAGAACTAGATGTTTGTAGAGATGTATCAGACCAACAAAGGACTAACCTTTCAGATGTTTGAAGAGGTGTATCAGACTAACAGGGGAATAGCGTTTCGTACTTTACGTGAGTGGGGGCCTATGTTTGTACCAATTAATAATTGAAAGACCTTTTTAAAAATAATTAATTTTTAAACATACTTTTTTGCGGCTAAAAACGATAGAATTTTATTAGTTTTTTTAAGAGTAGTTTTATGTATTTATAATATCTATCAAAATTGACATTGGAAGACCACATGACCTGACAGACTCAAGGCCGTTCCTATGAAAGGTGTACTGTTCTAGATAAAGTCACGTGGTTATTGAAGCCCCCATGTAAAGAATGTTCACAAAGATGTTGATGATGTTCCAGACCCGAGGACGAATCACTGGCCACTCATGTCCAGTCCATTCCCCACGCTGGCCATCTGTCTGTCGTACGTCTACCTCACCAAGTTCGCAGGCCCCAAACTGATGGAAAACAGGAAACCCTTTGAGCTGAGGAACGTCCTGATCGCCTACAACCTGTTCCAGGTTATCTTCAGCTCGTGGCTGTTCTACGAGGTACGTTCAATGCTTGACAAGTTCAGAGGGATTATTATTGAACACAAATGTTTTCCTCGTTCATCTTCAGAGCGGAGATTATTCTAGATGGTCATGAATTCGCTCGGTAATACGGGGTTATACTGGCCACTGATTGGTCTATTTCATGGTCTCACAGTGATCTCCAAAATATGTAATCACTTCAAGTTTGCTTGTATTGCTGGATACCAGTTCACCTGTACTTTAAATCCATTACCGTTTCCGGACCGTGCTCTAGGTCAGTTTTTTATTCAAGCCAAATATTTTCCACTACAGGCTTGCTAGGCCTGTCGTAGCTTCATATGCCTTATAATACAACTTAAGACTAGGACAGGCACAACATCCAGGCCCCAGATGTTAATTCATCACCGTGAAAGGGTAAACCCACCTTTCACCAATGATACATTTGTTCGTCTATGACGGGAATCAAACCCGGGACCCTGACTGTCCTAGCCTTAAGTTAGATTATAAGGCATATGAAGCTTCGATGGGCCTAGTAGGCCGGCAGGGGCAAATTTATGGCTTGAATAAAAAAAACTGACCCAGACCACAGGCTGTAAACAGTAATGGATGTAAAAAAATGATTAGTTAGTAGATCAATATCTACCAAAAGTGACAACTGCAGATCACATGACTTGATGTACGTACCAAAAGAAAATAGTCTGAGTAACTTTTGTAAATATCAGCTACTATTAACTCCTCACTATAGCTTATCTTTCACATTTCAAAGAGGCACTTGGAAATAAGTGTAATATTTCACTTCCCCTTGTAGAGGGACAAACTCGAGCTACGCGAGATGGTTCATATTATAAATACAGTGTTCGCTGTTTTTATTCGATAATTATGATCGGCAGGGACCGGGTTCTAATTGTTACACAGTATAATTCTTTATGGACAGAGAAAACTATTAGGATTTGATTTAGTCATAAGCCCTAAGAATTATTTAAGTAAAAATCAATGTTTGTAGTCTCAAATAAATGAGCTTTTTTAAAAATAAATAATTCAGAAATCTTCTAAAATTTTGTTTTGAATTCACCAATGAGGATATAGTTACCGAGTTTAAATATTAAAAACAAGACAAAACCGCTCCGAGCTCATTTAGATTTGGAACAACACATTCGTATTTGTAGATTTAAAAATAGTATGTTTCATTCCTTAAAACAATTAAATGTATTCTAGAAAAATAGTAGCATATCTAAACCCATTTTGGTGTTTTGAGACTCATTTTTGACTATCTTGTCAAGACTATATAAGCTAATTGATTTTGTTAAAAATTAATTGAAATCCAGTTTTAAATATATATATATATATATATATATATATATAATTGAAACTTAGTTTTAAATATATATATACATTTAAAATATCTGTAAATTAAAAATATTGGTTTCTATGGTAATGTCAACTCGTGACTTATGTCTTGACCCACTTTGGTGGCCACATGGTCTAAGGCGTTTCTCTCGCAGTAGACTAGAGTGCCGATGACTGGGAGATCAAGGTTCGAATCTCTCTCTGGTATAATGAGGGTGGTTTTTTCCTAAAAGTATTTCCACTCTTGCTCCACGCAAATGTGGATACACTTTCTTTAAATATAACCTTCCTAACTCTTAAAACCATTAGTGTGATTACTACATAAACGTATAACCTGAACAGGTTGTAAGACGCGGTGCTTAAAAACAAGTTTTGAAACGCTCATTAATGACGCAAGTTTATGATAAATAAACCGGTTATTTTACTCTCAAACTACAATAATTACTGTTCTAATCAAAAGCAACCGGTATATTTTGAAACAAGTCCAATTTAACATATGAGTTATGTTCCTGAGTGTTATAAATGTAAAGCAGCCATACTTGTAACGTGCGATGATTCCAGAGTTAGGACTCACATAGATTGAACTCTGGTCGAAGATGATCACTTTCAACGATTGGGGTTCTTGAAACAAAGGAATAAACACCCGCCGTGTGCGGTATTCTACGTTGGAAATAATATTTGGATTCTTTATCTTCTGTTGACCTTGTTTGAATTAATTGCCTCATTCTCACCTTGTTTCTTGTCGGCAACATAAGTAGGTCACTGACTTGTCGCGTACCGTCCTTCAGCTGTCTGCTCTTTAGTCTCGGGAGGAACGAAATACTTTTACTGTTAAACGAAAAGTTTATCTTATCTGGTCTTTTTGTTGTTTATTTAGCAACACGTCTTACTACCCATTCAGGCTATACGCTTAAGTACTAAATAGACTAATGGATTAGGAATTGGGAAGGTTGAATTTTAGAGGAAGTGAACCCACATTTGCGGGGAGGGAGAATGGAAAACCATTTAGGAAAAGCTACCCCCCGGTTCCTCCGACCGAGATTTGAACCTCGATCTCCCCGTCCTTGGTGGTCTAACTCAACACGACTGGCGCGTTAGCTAACTACGCCACCGAGGCGGGTCTTTTTGTTGTTGTGATTTTCCAACTTTATTAGATTTAACGATTATTTCATAAAAAGAAATTAATGAACAAATGGCGGTGTTACGAAAACTATAGATTCCCTCATGTTCGATTTTCAAAAAGTAATAAAACAATGGGAACTTTTACCCATCAATGTTGGCGATTTACAACTTAAGTATCGAACCAGTTTTAATTAACTCTTTTTTGGACATAATTATCACGACTTGATTCCTATGGCTCATACTTCTTGACACCAAAGATTCTTAAATTTAAAAAAACTGCCCATTTTATATAGCATAGATGTGGAAAGTTCATTTGAAACTTTATTTTCCCTATACATTATCAAGGGCAGAATAGTAATATTGTGAGTGGTACATTATTTGTTAGAGTATTAAAATTACAACAGGTTAATTTACGTATTAATCTGACCATGTAGGACCAAATAAGTAGCTTTTAGAACATGATATTGTTTTAAACAAAATAATCTAGCGATAATTTACACAAAAAATAATAAATGCCTAGGGCATACTAAATTATTTAACTCACTTAATAGGTGATAGTTATAATTACACGATACATGATTTGGATAAATTAGGAAGACTTATATAATCTGTATATGTATATATATATATATATATATATATATATATATATATATATATATGTGTGTGTGTGTGTGTGTGTGTGCACATANTATATATATATATATATATATATATATATATATGTATATATATATATATATGTGTGTGTGTGTGTGTGTGTGTGTGTGTGTGTGCACATACTATATTAGGCTTTGTATTTGTATATTTTTTATTTAAAAATTATATAAGGCTTTGCATAATATATATAATTATATGTATATATATTATTATATATACACAAATTACATAAGGCTTCATAATTTATCTAAATCTTATATCGTATATAATTTTAGCCCATTTATAATATATAATGTATCTACATAAAAATAATATATTTATATATAAAAGGGTGAAAAAGTAGGTATTCACTATATAGGCCCCAACTAGTCTAAGAAATTAGGTGTTTGAATGGTTTACCCCAATACAAGCGTGGAATTTGTCTGATACACTGAGGTGTTTGAATGGTTTACCCCAATACAAGCGTGGAGTTTGTCTGATACACTGAGGTGTTTGAATGGTTTACCCCAATACAAGCGTGGAGTTTGTCTGATACACTGAGGTGTTTGAATGGTTTACCCCAATACAAGCGTGGAGTTTGTCTGATACACTGAGGTGTGCATTAATATCACATACATTTTATTTCTTACTTTGAAAAGTGAAAGAATTAGCTGTTTAATAAACTTGCTTGGAACGAGAACTTCACTCTAGATATGTTTTTAAAAATAATTAATTTCTTGTCGTGTTCTACAATATTTAAATAATTTCTGAGTTTGGGGAATTACCATGTCTAAGAGGTTATCCGAAGTATGTATTTAAAATATCCTCCGTCAATAGTAAATAACGGTTAAAGATAGAACTTAAGTTTTTTAAACATGCTTTTAAAAAACTACCAGAGTTTTTGGATTTGGCGTTCACTTGGATGTGTTAATCAAAGTGTTTCCACTAAATTTCAAAATTTATAGAAAGCATAGATATCTCTTATTAAAACATAAAATATTTATGTTAGGCAACATTTTTAAAAATACAAATATGAAATGAACTGAATAACAATTTTTACTAAAATAATATAATATTTTAACAAATCATTTCTATGGAAAAATATATCAGTCCTAATTATTTTGTTAAGTAGTAAGATACATTTTAAATAATAATCTTTAGAATTTAAAATTAGTAATATGAAATTTATCTCTATTTTAACGTAGTTTTTAAATCTGTGTTGAAAGTTAATGTTGAGCTTAAATACATATTAAACAAGACCCAACGAAATCACCAGCACTAATTGCTAGTCAATTTACCCCGAACGCTAACAATATATTGTGCTTAGTATATTATACCCTTCGTTTACCCTGAAAGGTAGAAAGCTTACCTTACATTGGTTCATTATGGCTCAGCTTATAAGATAGGCCCTAGCTTAGTCTGCTACCTTTCCAAGTAAATACATTCTGATCGCAAAAAGTTACCTAATTACTCTGTAATTTAAACTGAAAATCTGGCTACTTTTTGTGAAAGAAATTATCAAACTTTTGGCATTTTTTAGAAATTATTTTAATTTTGTTCTTTTTTACAATAATTATTTATCAAGTTTGGATCATGGGCTTAGAGTTGGATAGGTATCACGTGATATTTTAATGCAATTTGCAAGAGTATAATTACAACGTTGTATTTTGAGTTTTGGAATGTTTTATATAAAAGTTTTTTTGTGTATATGTGTGCAGTGATATATGAACCTAAAAATATATTTTGCATTATTTACTAAGTAATACAAAATATATAAGAATAAGAAATATTTTTAGAACTGATAAGACATACCAAAACTCAAGCCATTATTAAAAAATTTAAAATGTTGAAAGCTCATAATTGGTTGTATAATGTTTAAGTTGTTACAATTTTGTTTGCTCGTCATTTTAAAATGTTATAGAAATGTGTGCATTTGTATAAAATTTGACTTTGTACCCATGGATACAACTAATAGACCTACTATATTGATTTCTTGGTTTTAGATGTAATTGAGTTAATTACTGTTTCGTATGTTTTCAGATGAAGCACTGTTATGTTCTTTGCTGTGTATTTTTACCATTGAAAAGGTGAACGAGTGTCATTGACATTTGAAATGTATGCTTTGTTATTATGTTGGTGCAAATTGAGTTCATTGCAACCGTAGTAGCTTCTTGCAGCTTTGAAACGAGAGAAACCATTTCCAAAGAGAAAATTGAAACCTTCCTCTTTTGATTTGTTTAAAAGGAATTTTGACTAACACCATAAACGTTCATTGTCTACAAGACTACTACAAATACATGTGTACACTGTACATTTGTTTGGAAAAGTTTTTTTTTTCAGCTAGTTTTTTGGTGGGGAATTATTTTGGTATAAAATCTTCTCTTTACGTATCTTTCTCATTAATTTAATTATATATTTTTAAATCATAGCTTTAACATCGAATAGATTATTTGGTTTTCCGTTTTGGATCACTAAGTCCAAAGCCTAATTTCCTAACCCACCTGTCCAGTGTAAAGCGGAATGTTTGGACTAATGGCCAGGGGCGCACTCATCAGAAAGGATCAGCATTTTCTCGCGCACTGTTTTCGACACCCACTCCAACTCTTTTAGTTTATGAATTTAAGGTGGAATGGAAGCCGAAGCGATAAAAGACATTGTTATTTGCAGTTTTTATGGTGAAACATTTTTTGGCCTAAATAAATAAAACATTGCTCCAGTACAAATATAGAATTTAAAATTTTTTCAGTAATGATGACCTCATCAGTTCTTGCATATCTGTCAACGGTCTTCTGAAATTTAATGAGAACTTTTTCCTTTTCATTTAAAAAGTTTATCATCTAATGATGCTATGCTAATTATGGATATTCAGTAACTGTTGATATCAACATGTGAAGAAAATTAAACTCTATCTTAGTGCTGGAGCAATATTTTATTTATTTTAGCAAAAAAAAATGTGTTGCCATAAAAACTGCAAAAATACTGGCCTTTTCTCGCGTCCCCTTCCACTCCACCTTAAGTCATGTTATTTATGCTTTTGGCATAAGTGGGTGTGGCTGGTTTTTAAATAATCCAGAAATGCAATCCTCTTATTTAACCTACTGGTTCTTCCCTGGAGATTAGTGGGTTTGACTCTAGTTGAGCTCTATTCCCATCTAGTTTCATCGAATGTGGGTTTCCCCCACACTTATATGCTACCAATATTTATACAGGCGAATGTACTGAAATTCACTCTCTTCATCCTCTTATTTTAGTTTTATGTCAGTACACTGGTGGGCACATGGTCTAAGACTTCAAGCTCCAGATAGACTGAATTTCCAGTGACAAGGAAGGTCAAGGGTTGAATCTCGGCTTTGTTCACCAAGGTCGATTCCCCACAGATGATTTTTAACATCGGTTTTCTCATAGCACACCACTAATCCAGGTGCATATTTTTGGAAGTCGCTCTATCAATCCCTATCTCTTTTGTTAAGTCGTTAATAACCACGGTGTTAAACTTACTGATTAAATTGTTTCTATCTAATCATCTGTAATCTGTTGTCATGATTTTGATCCTGGAAGAGAGCTAAATATGTGTATCAATGAAATTATTGGTATTTCCTTTCACTGATCGTTTCAATGACAATATTATATTATAATTTCGTTATGTATCTCCAATGAAATTGGGATAGTTATATCATGTTAAGATATTGTCATGTAAATAATATTGGTAGTTGACAAACTGTCGTGTGAAATGAGTCCCCGCGGCTGCCAGACAGTTTGGCAGTGCCCCTGACCTGTTAGTCCAATGATTCTGAGACCTCCTAAATGGTTTATATTATATACACCGTTAAATATGTAGGTGGCAGTTTTATTTAATCTTTATTCGCTGCACAAAAACTCGTGGAAAGTCTACCAATATCTTATGTTACAGACTGCAGTGACTTTTTACAGGTAATGTGAATACATAGGGTGTAGCTTGTAATCTTTTTAGGAGACTTGTATCTCAGCTTCACACACATCTGCACGCTGTTATTAGCACAATGCACTTCAGACAGTGGTGTTGTTTGTAGAGTTTAGAACGTGTTGTCCAAAAAAAAAGGGGGGGATCAGTGCTTAGTGTAGTGTGCATGTCATAGATTTAAGTCTACAGTATATGTGTTTTGTGGTAGAAGGAAATGGTTTACATTAGTCCATCAAATTCCTTTACAAGAAATATGGAGAAAAAAATATAGACCACTGTCTTTATATTGGCCCGTACTTAACGGTCATTATACATTTTACTATCTTTATTTTTTGTCAAAGATTCGCAGACTTTTAAATTTTGTCTCACTATCCAAACCAACGCCTGTTTAATATAATTGTTAATTCATTATACCCACGAGAATACATTTTGTTGACATCACTATCGAAAGTTGACTCAATATATCAGTATCGGACATCACTTATCCTAATGTAGGACTATGCATAGAAGTCAAATAATAGCTTTGAGATTATTAGTTGGATGATTCCTGTTTTTTTCTGAAAATAGCTTAGTTTGGATGTTTTGCTTGCTTAACACTTGTACTTCAGTTCAGCTGTAACCGAGGCGTTGCGTTAAATCAATTGTTCTGGTAAACAAAACTTGTGCTTAACTCTATTGATTCGACAGAAGCTTTAATATTCATATACGTGCTCTAGCAATAATAAATAATACCAGTTCAAGTCTCTTGAGTTTTGCTTGGTAAACATTTTATTTATAAATAAGGGCAAACTCAATTTTTAATAGCGCAAGTGATATTTAATAAAGTAACTCTATTTTTTATCACAAGATATAACTATCGTTTAGAGGGGGTCTGGTTAAAAAAATAGTACTCCTGTTGTGTGGAATAAGGTTGAACACAAGTGATTCTTATAGGTTTTCTAAAAGTGTGGTCTCATCGACAAATAAACTTGTGTTGAGAGATCATTTAACAAATTCTATATATAAAACATTGTATCACATACGTCAAGACACACTCAGTAGCTTGCCGTAGTTTTTCCTAGGGTGAAATATTATCTGTTAAAATATTCTCCATTCGGATCTCTGCGTGGGACTTTAAAAAATTAGCTTTATGAACATCAGCTAGAGTCCTTTACAGGATTATCTTTATTTACATCAGCTAGAGTCCTTTGCAAGATTATATTTATGTACATCAGCTACACTCCTTTACAAGATTATCTTTATTTACATTAGCTAGAGTCCTTTGCAAGATTATATTTATGTACATCAGCTACACTCCTTTACAAGATTATCTTTATTTACAACAGCTAGAGTCCTTTGCAAGATTATATTTATGTACATTAGTTACACTCCTTTACAAGATTATCTTTATTTACAACAGCTAGAGTCCTTTGCAAGATTATATTTATGTACATCAGTTACACTCCTTTACAAGATTATCTTTATTTACATCGGCTAGAGTCCTTTGCAAGATTATATTTATGTACATCAGCTACACTCCTTTACAAGATTATCTTTATTTACATCAGCTAGAGTCCTTTGCAAGATTATATTTATGTACATTAGTTACACTCCCCGCTAGAGTCCTTTGCCAGATACTATTCATTATATAATCTACAGTTCCCTACACGAGTGTTTCATCACAGTTGTTTAAGGTAGAGTGCGCGTGAAGTTACTCTAGCACACTAAAATGTATGGGTCAAAAGTTGGGCACAAAATATATAAACTACAAGTAACTTTGTACTTTCGACAAGTGAAATATTTCTAAGAGTTTCAAAAATACTTGCATTTATGAAATTATTTATGTTTACCAATTCAATTAAATATTAATATCTTTACAAAATAAACATCTTAGAATTTTTGATAAAAATAGTTATTAAAAAGCTTATAGGGAATTTTATAGGTCAATGCCGATAGGCTTACTTGCTACGTTTTAGTGAATTAACATTCTATTTTGAGTATCTCTCTGTCACGATTGTCAAGTCACCAATTCTCGTGTTCAATTTAGAGATGTATCTATCATACATCGAGTTAGTAACATTGGCTAGGGAAGAAATGGAAAAAGATCAATAATATCCCTGCTGAACTAAATTAAGCTGTATTATCTTATCTGATAGTGAGTGCCCCGTTTGAGCTATGATAGTAATAAATACTCGCAAAAGAAACTTCGATAAATATTAATTTAATGAGCATGCTCTTTGTATTGATTTAATTCTTGCATTTTGGTTTAGCACTCTGGTCTCCAACCTTTTTTTTACTATAAGCAAACTCCTCACAACGTGATCTTGAAATAATTGTGTAGCTTTACATAGTTGTAATGCTATTTTTTTAAATTGTTTTCAAGATATAGAAATCGAAACTTTACAAAGTTTCTACTAGATGTGTAATATAATATTTTCAATAAATATTATTAATCTACTAATCCATAACTAACTAAAAATAAAATAATTTTTAGTTAGTAAGTAATCTACAATAATGTTTAACAAGATTGATTAGTTCTCGTTTTGATTTTACTACCTAACCAACCAATTTGTGACTCGTATAATATCCGCACGTGAGATGTCACGTGTGAGAGACAGGTTGGAGACAGACCTGAGACCGTATTCCCGGGTCCACTCCGCTCGTCTAGTCCCCACAGCAGCGAGGAGAGACCGACCAAACACAAGACAAGGAGTGGACTCTAGAATACGGTCTCTGGTTCGTTGTTCGTGTGCTGATTGTGTGTTGTCCCGCAGTGCTTGATGGGAGGCTGGTGGGGTCAATATAGTTTCCAGTGTCAACCTGTCGATAAGTCCAACTCCCCCACTGCGATAAGGGTGAGTTTCACTCCCGGACAAACATGTCGTTCACGTCAACTGCACTTTAACACAAACATATAACGGGGGTGGGAAGGGGACGTGAGAAAAAAAAAGGTAGTGGGTTTTTTCCTTCAGTTCTTTTGGCAAAACATTCTTTTGGCCCAAAATTAATAAAATATTTGTCCAGTACAAATATAGAATTTAATTTTCTTCACGTGTTGACCTCAACATTTCTTTAATATCTGTCAAGGTTGTTCTAGAATTTAATGACAATTTTTTTCTCTTCATTTAAAAAGTTTGTTAGATAATACCACCATGCTCTTGATAGTTATTCATCAACTGTTGATCTCAACATGTGAAGAAAATTAAACACTTTGTTTGTACTGGAGCAATATTTTATTTATTTTGGCAAAAAAAAAAAGTTTTCACATAAAAAGTGAAAGAAAACTATCCTTTTCTCGCGTACCTTTCCAAATTACCTTGAACAAAGAAACCATTATGGGTACGAACTACTCCCTAACATCCAGGCGTAAACTTTGCCTGAGATCTGACGGCTGTTATTTTGAGGGACAGTTTGGAATACATTGATAAAAAGAAAATGTGCAATTAAAAAATTATTTCAGTTCAAGTGTGTAGATTAGTCACGTGGCATTACTTTAGTTTAGTTGAACTGTGAATTCTTAAAATATAAGGGCTTATATAATAAGCCCTTTAAAATGCAATATAGCCAAATAATATTATTAATAATAAAATATGTTCTAGTTTATACCTAGTAAATGATTTTATATTTTTACTAGATGTGTTGTGACGAAAAAATGTAATTCTCAGTACCGATTATACTCCATAGTATAAGACAGTGCGCACACTATAGGAAGGATGATTAACTGGATTGACCTATTTGTTTTATTCAAACTAAACCATCCGTTATCATCCATTACAACTATCATTCATACTCATATATGATATCACTTAGCTTATGTTGCCCACTTATAAAAAATTATTCATTTATTTTTCACGACATTTCATTTTTTTTACTATACTGTAGCGGAAAACTTTTCCACCAATCGCTATACAACCTGATTCATTCATATTAAAAATATTTATTTTCTTATTTCCGGGGATTCAAACAATATTTTTGGCGAGTGTTTTACTGAATATCTTTGATTTATAGGATTGTGAGAGCCGCCTTTAATCCGCCCAATTTTTTCCATAATGTTTTCATTTACATACCACATAGGTGTGTATATTATATTTTTATTTCCCTTAATTTGAAACATAAGATGTACAGTTGGGCTTCATAATATATAGTGATTTGACAAAATCCAAGCGAAATAATTGATTATATTTAAATATCTCTAAAGAA
The DNA here is from genome assembly GCA_902141375.1 of Timema poppense. Classification (NCBI taxonomy): domain Eukaryota; kingdom Metazoa; phylum Arthropoda; class Insecta; order Phasmatodea; family Timematidae; genus Timema; species Timema poppense. Next base: position 56,921 of record CABFOV010001003.1, read on the forward strand.
AGTGCAAATACGTAGGAGAATTTTTTTTAAACACTAGACAACAACAAAAACAAAATTAATCTATAAGATTTTTTATGAATACGCTTATTCAAGCTAAATATTCTGAGCAATAAGTATAATGTACTATAATGTTGCTACGATCCTTTAGTTCGGACCGTTAAAATCTGTTAACTAATAAAATTAATACTAAAGGAAAATGTAAGATATAATTAAGTATGTCCATTTGATTCCATTCAAAACTTGTTCTATAAATTTAAATTATATTATATTAGAAAAAACAACAATGAATATAAATTTAAAATAAGGGACTGTTGTGTAAGCGTAGCCCCCATACCCCCGCTTCTGCGCTATTGATCAAATAAAACCATCACGCACTGCTTGACCTAATTATAAATTAAATCGTTGGTCAAAATCGGACAACAAACGACACAATTAATAGCTGGACAAGATTTCCAGCATTTTATATTATTATATAGATTACGCCTTCATTTCGATACAATTTATGTAGTTCAAATTTATAGTATAACACCGAGAAAATTAATAGCTTAATTAATTCAAAATAGTTGTGACTTAATACGGTTTTTAAACACAATACATCTCTCATTTATATGTAATATATTATTAATATTAGGTGCTGTATTTTTCGACATATCCGTTGATCCAAATAGGATACACTTGTTTTTTTAATAAATGCGTGGTGTTTTATAATTATTTAAAAGAACAGCTTTTGAATTTTGTCTGCCGGATAATTGACAGTAAAGTATTTATAGTCTTTGTAGGAAAACTCGCCACACTGTATCCCGTGGGAAGTTACAATTATTTTTTTTTAGAATAGTTTGAATTGATTTTTTTAAAGCTTCAGAAAATATTTAATGTTCTAATTTCACTATGAGATATAATTTCTTATATTGGAAGATAACGAACAACTGAATGATAAGTTTTTTTAAAAACCAATCACGTTCTAGAAATGTTTAGGGTGCATTTTAAAAATGGGCATGAGGGAAAGAAATCACCAATTTATAACTGCTTGAGGGTGGAGCTAAGCATGTGTTTGTTTTTGTGTTTTTGTATATACGCATGATTACTATATACAATGTTCAAGGGAAGTCGGGCTAATATACCGTTTTAAAATGCATGTGACTGGTCTGTAGAGTGTTGGCTGGAATGTTGGCAAGTCTGCATGCATGTCTGTTGGTGTTGGTAGTGGTATGTCATCTTCAACTTGCGCGATTTATCACCTCACAACTTTCTTTCAACACCTGGACACCGCCTTAGGTGACCACGTTACTCTAACAGTAGCTGGACTGCCGGTGATGACTAGTAAATTGAGGTATGCATCCCACTCGGGTATAAAAGGTTGTTGAGTACTAAATGGTTTTCCACTCTAGCTTCACGCAAATGCGTGTACACTTCCTCTACATTCAAGTTTCCACATTCTTAACACATTAGGTTAATTAGTACATAGGTGTATAGCCCGAACGGGTAGTAAGGCGCGGTGCTAAGAAAAATACCTTGACTGATTAAATTAAGAAATAGCACAATATTCAAATACAATTTTAAGGACGGTGCCTTACTACCCATCTGGACTGTTCGCGTGTTTACACTAATGTGATAAAGGAGGAGGAATCGTAGAGAAAATGTACCAGCTTTTTGTGAAGAGAAAGTGGATAACTTTTTTTTTCTCTTTTAAATACCTTAATTTATGTGTGAGGGAAGGGGGTTTATGGGGCTCAAAAACCCCTTCCTCCAAACCGAAATTTTCCAAAGTTTTTAAAATGAAGTTTCAAGATATTCTTGTTTCAAACTTCAAATAACTTTTAGAGGCATTCACTTTAAAAAAATTGCCATGGAAGAATCACCCCAAATATCTTCTAGAAGCATTTAATTTTCAAAATATAATTCAGGTGAATGTCACACTAAATGGTTTCTAGAGGCACCAGAATTTAAGAATAAATACCCGTAAGAGGCCCCTTTAAATAGCTTTTATATGCATATAATTTATTTTCAATCCAAAAGAGGATCACTACAGATAATTCAATAGGAGCATCCAAATTTCTAACATTAACTGGGGGATTGGAGAGTAAAAAGTTCCTGAAAAACTTTTTTTTGTTACTTTCCCAACTGTCCCAACTGTATAAAATATCTATTTTCTTATTTATCAAGATTTAATAGTAAGTCTTAAAATCATGTCATATACTTACTATTTTGAACCCCCCCGCCAGTTAAATTCTCCCTACGGCCATACCCTGAGTACACCCTACTGAGTTTTGAACCCTGATTTCCCGGTCACGGGCAGTCCAGTATTTTTCGAGTGTAACATTTTAGCCCATTGATGCAGATAATAAGGTAAGTTAAAGGGAAATAGTAAAAATGTTAATAGAAAAACTTGTCATTAAATTCCAGGACCGCCATGACAGATATTCAACAAATGTTGAGTTCGACATGTGAAGAAAATTAAGCTCCATGTTTCTACTGGAGAGTTAATTGATTTAATTTGACAACAACAAAAAATTGTCATAAAAACTCCAAATTTTTTACCTTTTCTCGCATCCCCTTCCATCCCATTTTACATTTCAGGTGCGGATCATAATCTTTCGACCGTTTGTAAAAAATTGTGATGATTGATACTTGCTTCGGTAGCCGCGTGGTCTAAGGCGTCACTCTTACAATAGACTAGACTACCGATGACAGGTAGATCGGGGATCAAATCCCGGTCAGGTTTGCTGAGGATGGTTTCTCTTAAATGGTTTTACACTCTATCTCTGCGCAAATGTGAATATATCTCCTCAAAATTCAGTTTTTCTCATCCATAACTCATTAGCGTAATTGGTATATATGCGTACAACCTGAAGAGGTAGTAAGACGCGAGGCTAAAAAATAAATAGTGTATAACAACAATCAGCTGAATACAAAACAGCAAATCTCATGCTTCAGCCAAAATGGAGTTCCTTTGAACACATTAGGCCTGACTGTTGCATCAAAGTATTGTGTAAACAACAATCAGCTGAATAGAAAACAGCAAATCTCATGCTTTATCCAAAATGGAGTTCCTTTGAACACATTAGGCCCGACTGTTGCATCAAAGTATTTGCAGCAACCAAAATTTGGATTCTTGTTCATCTCCCAACGTACAAGTACTACTAGATTCTTTCAATGATTCTTACTCTCAAAACTACAGATATGCTATTGTGTGTTTATTTTGTACTCGATCATATGTTAATATCGCAGTATGTAATAATTTATCCTTACATTGGAAAGATTTATCAACCTATCTTTTGAATATTTTAATGAATTATAGAACTTTGGTTGAAAGAACCTTTAAGAAAATACACATTTTTTTGTGACCAATTGATTACATTTTACTAAATTATTTTTGTTATTTTATAGGTATTGGTAATACCGTCAAAACATGGCACGTTGGATGCAGATTACATTACTTAATGTATTAATGCATGAAAGTAGATCTAGTATATTTTCTTGTTGTAACATTAGGCCCTTCTTATGAGAGTTAAACTATAATTGTATATCATTGCTGACTATAAAATATAAGGATATTAAAGTGTAGTTCAAAATTTCACAGGAGCTAATTTCGTAGCAAACTGTATTTTATTTCAACAAATAAGGCGATACGAAATGTTTTTGTAAGCAAATTGGTGACGTTTCCTACCTATGACGCCACGGCCAGCCATAGGATTCACCATGTTAGTGAATTTACGTTTTACTCAGCGAGTTTTAAATATATAACGTTGAAACAAAATCCATAAATTCTGGAATAGTTCTAAAAAGAGTCTTACAGTGTCACGAAATTAATATTTTTATCTTGAGGTTTTTTTAACGTATTTTTTATAAATCTTCTACAACTTAGGCCATTCGGCTTGGTCTCGAAAATGGCCTATAGGAATCTTCCTGCCAGGATGTAGCTTAATAAAGTCCTTAGTAGCATATGTCTATCTATAATAGGAAACAAGAAAAAGGTAAAATTAAAAAGCAAGTCAATGTTTTCAAGGCGCAATTATTAGAGTGACTGTGTCAACTCGTCAGAGGAAGAGGGGAAGTGTTATTAACACATGGACAAGAGCCCTCTCAGGGTGAACTTCTCATTTTCTTCCCTCTTTTTCTATTTTGTACATTGGTGTCTAAGTGAGATACTGCTTATGTTCGTCAAGCTAAGATGCAGCCCGCTTCGCAAAAAAGCTTTGAAATTTCCAAGTAGGCAACGTCGTTAATGTATTCAGGCTTTATTCGGCGTGTTTTAAAGCTATAACATTGAAACAAATACAATAAACTCTTATTTTTTTTAAAAATATCTTATATCAGATTTTTTTTTTAATATTTCACTAGTTTTTTTTAATTGGCATATATTATTTTTAGATCACTTACCGTACAACTATCTGGTTTATTCCAGAAATAGCCCAATAAGAATATTCGCACCAAGAGAAAGATAAAAAAAGCCCGTTGAAATAAATTTATATCTATGATAGAAAAAGGAAAAAAATTTATATTTAAATGCAAGTCAATGCCTTTTGGAAGCAAATAGAATGGAGAGTTTTTATACTCGTCGGTGGAAGAGGGAAAGTGTTATCACCAGATAAACAAGAGATCTAACAGGGTGATCTCATTTTATATGTCTATGTACTAGTTACGCTAGTGATGTTAAGGATGAGGAATTTATTTTATATGAAGTGTACCCGCATTCGATTGGAAGGAGAGTGGAAATACATTTTGGGAAAAAAACATCCCAGTACACCCGACCAAGATTCGAATATCGATCTCCCCGTCATCGGCAGTCTGGTCCACTGCAAGAGTAGCGCGTTAGGTATCTATTATTATTGAGGCGTAACTCTCATTACACACGATCTCATTGGTGGAACTTACTATATTTTATAATGAGACTGTTCACTCTTTTTTAAATGTCTTATTTAACTTCAGTATCTTAGCTTATTAAAAAAAACACCATTGTACATATTTTGATTAAAGATTTTTTGTGACACGCAAATAAATAGTCAACCATTTTATACAAATTATCACAGTTTTGTACAGCTACGTCTCAGAATAATATTATGTTTACTTTATTTATACTTTACAAATGAGACTTATTGCTTATAGAACATAATCATAGAGAGTCAGTCTTTGTGTTAAATGGAACTCGATCATTTTGGTTGAATCAGCTGATTGTTACACACCATTTTGTTTTAACCCCGCGTCTTACTATATCTTTAGGTAATACGCCTGTGTACTAATTACGCTAATGATCTATGGATGAGGAAGATTGAATTTAGAGGAAGGGTATCCACATTTGCATGGAATTACAGTGTAAAATCATTTAAGGGGGGGAAATCCTCATTAAATACGACTGGCATTTAAACCTAGACCTCCCTGTCATTCGTTGAATGTATTTGCAAACCTACCTAGTTTATTTACACCAAACCACTGAAACGTTAATAAAATAAATTCATGATGTATTTTATATCAAAGGTTACAAACTTAATGTTAAATTTTAATAAATTTGATTAAATTACATTTAACTTACCTTTTTTCAAACTTTTTCTCAACGTAGATTCACCTATTTCAAGGTCTGTCACTACTTTGATGCAACACAACTATACACAGAGGCAGTTGCTAGATATAGTTTTATTAAATTATTAAAACTAGGTCCAATCTTTGTTTAATGTTCTCTGAAACGATTCAGGAAATGATAATTATAAAACCTACAGCACATGTGGGGATGAGTGTGTATTTGTTTCCCTATTAAAGTGTTCAACATGTAGTATGTAAACACAAGGTCGTAACGGAGAGAACCTTACATCCCCCAAGGTCTCTTCGTGAAACACGACCCACTCGACCTTAGCGCCTGGACATGAAGAGCTTACTCGCCAGAATCAGCCCGGATACACATCCAGTACATTGTATAGCACTCGGGGTCATGTGGTTTAATGCATCAGGCTATCAATAAACTGGATTGCCACTGATAAGGTCAAAATTCGATTCTCGGCTGAGTGACATATTGTATGGTTTTCTATATACGATTTATTACTGTGTTTATTATTATTATTATTAGCACCGCATCTTACTACCCTTTCGGGTTATACGCACTTACGCTAATGTGTAATGGTAGGGTGATTGTGAGATGAAATGGAGGACCTACAGTTTAACGTGGAATCCGAACCACGGTGGAGTCCTGGCATTCCTCACATTCACAATAC
>CABFOV010001003.1:67982-90734 GCA_902141375.1 Timema poppense
CCACCTCCAATCTGTGTTACGTAACCTTTCACAACAAGATTAATATAATTATTTTAGAGGGAAGTTTTTATGACTCTAATTTAACTCAATTTGACTCTAATTTAATAACACTAAGAATATATTTTAAATGCTGAATATAAATGATATCAAAGAATTTTATAACAATATTTTATTTGTATCGATAAACATTATTATTTTTAAACGTTATAATAATTTAAGTATAAGTTATATGTTACGTAACACCCTCCCTCCCCCCCACCGACAGCATTACCTGGGCTATGGATGATCACTTACACTACGGGTAATAAATATTGCATGATGGGTAATATTGCTCGAGAATGCCATTTTTTTTTAAATTTCAACTGGTTGACATTTTGTATCGAGTCATTAGCCTAAATGAGTATGATTAACCTATTTATCTTATCCCTTTGTCAGGACTTTAATCAATTTACCATATAAATTTAATAACCAATTGGTTGTCATAGTAATAGTATGACCCTACATAATAGTAGTTTGATTACAATACTATCTCTCTTCACAGTGATCAAGGGTCTCACACACAACTATAATATTTTTATAAATATTTCTGAACATTTTTAACTATCAATAATGATGTTAAATTGGGAACTATCAAAAGAAGACAGTCGGGAAATGCATGCTATTACTCTGTCAGTAAGTTGCTGCCATCTCACCTGCTGTCAAGGAATGTCAAACTAAGAATACACAAAAACAATTTTATCGTTGGTTATCTATAGGTAAAAAACGTGGTATCTTACTTTACATGAAAAAAAAATGTTTAAGAAGAGTTTTGGTTCTAATAGGGATGAAAATAATTAGGAGTGGAGGAGGTCACATAATGATGAGATACATACTATATACTCATCACAAGACATTGTTAGGATCATTAAATCTCGTAGATTACGGTGGGCAGGACATTCAGTGCTGATGGGAGATTCTATAACCTTGTTCAAAGTGCTGACTGCCAGACTCAATGGGGAGACCTGGACGCAGATGTGAGGATAACATTCAAACGAACCTAAACGAAATATGGTGTAATGGGGTAAACTGGATAGAACTAGCTCAAAATAGGGGTAGGGTGTAATAGGTTGGACTGCATGGAACTATCTCATGATAGGGATAGGGTGTAATGGGTTGGACTGCATAGAACTAGTTCTTGATAGGGATAGGTGGCATACTTTTATAAGTGCGGCAATGAACTTTCAAGTTCCTAATACCATAGAGTTTAATAATCCAAGCATTAATAAGTACTTCATCTCTATTGCAAAGTTTGCCTATCTTCATCTTTTCTAGGCTATAACCATATTCTATAAGTACTTGAATGTCTTAGGAAAAAAATAAAAATTGATTTAACTACCATCCCTCTAAGATGAAGTCTAATCATACTCATTTAAATTAGCTGATGCAATTTACTCATTAACCCTGCAATGTGTATTTATTTTGGAACAATAACCCAGTTTTGACTGTTCGCTTCTAGGAATCACCGCATTGGTCCGCCCTGTCACTCATCACTGTTCAATATTAACACTAGTGTCTCTTGTTCATGTCACTCTAGTTTTAATGCAGGTAGTGAATCGATGTATCCGACGTGAACGCGTGACTCCCGCTCTTCTTTTGTTCAAGTAATACATCCGGTGGCGTATTCACATTCTACATCCTTATACCGTCGGTGGTTTCGCTTTGTATCCCGTCGACAAAGTGACGCGAGTAATATGCTCACGCGGTGATATTTAAACCCGGGTTCGCTCAGCTCAAATCACTTGTTTATGTAATAGCCAAAATAAAATGGTGTCTCCTTTTAGTTGAGACTCAAAACAACACTTTCCTCCTATTAGAGCTGTCAAAAGTAAATTTCGACCGATCATTTTTACATCGTTAGATTTATGTCAAATAGACGAGCATAATAGTAATAATAATATTTCACAAGCCAATGCAACACAATTTTTAAAAAGTATTCGGCTGGCGCTACTAATATATTATTATTATTATTATTAGCACCGCGTCTTACTACCCGTTCGGGTTATACGCACTTACGCTAATGTGTAATGGTAGGGTGATTGTGAGATGAAATGGAGGACCTACAGTTTAACGTGGGATCCGAACCACGGTGGAGGCCTGGCATTCCTCACATTCACAAGATGTCTTGTCAGAGGTGAAGGAAGGGTTTGGTAATCAGATAAATCTTTTCCGGGACCGAGGATTGAACCCCGGCCGCCAGCATAGAAGTCTGACACCTTACCCCTAGACCGCTAGGTCACCGCTACTAATATATAACAGACTAATGGTCTGGAAACTGCTAGTAGATGTCAGCCAGCCACAAAGACAGTCAGGTAGTATTTCTTTAGCACATTTCTATAATTATTTTGAGTCTAAACTAAAAGGCGGTGTAGTCCTTATGTTTGCTACTACGTTTGACGACAAATTTCGTAGAGCGGTGCAAAAAAAAATGCAATGACCCCAGTAATCAAAATACTAACGTAGTTTGTTTTCAATCGCTTGAGCATGAGTTCCCAATAAGTCGTAGCATAACGTAATGTTTGGTGTCTGCCAATGTTTTCCGTCGGGCTAAAGTAAGGGTATGGAATGTCAAGTGCGCGCTACAAGGCTTGCTGTTGGCATGTTTTCATGCTGGTGATTGGTGTCTTTGTTACAGATATCAATGTCGGGTTGGCTCACTGGTCATTATAGCTATCGTTGTGAACCAGTCGACTATTCAAATCACCCAAATACGTTGAGGGTGAGTTTAAAGAGTTTGACGGAAAAGAGAAAAGTTTTTCGAAAGATGTTTTCGTGCAAGCCAAATAAATATACATTACTATATATAGCCTGGTTTTAATAAAGTATATATAAAAACACCGTTGGTTATTTTTAAGTCGCTAAACCATGACAAAATGGGGCCTTGTTTTACAGAATATTTTTATATATATATTTATAATATTTTATTTAAAAAAATGACAGCGCGCATCTTAATTGTAAATTAATTTTCTGCGATGTTAGAAAATTTAAACGATCGAATCATTACAGATATTTCATTTTCCTTCGTTTAAAGTGGAAGAATTGTTTTTATCAATAAATTCATTAGTATTAGTACATCCATTAGTAGTCTATTTACTTCTCGCTTCTAAAAATAATGCTTTTATTCTATGAATCATCTATTTAACATGCACCATGGAATATTTTTTATTTGTGTTACAGATTATTTGCACCATGCTTAGTAATTTATAAAATTGTATTATGATTTAATCTGAAGGGATAGGTGATGGCGGGTTTTCATTAGATTACTTTGTTATATTATTATTTATAAACATTTATCTATGCTCGTGTTTCTTTATAATGATTCTTAATTAATAACTCACATTTTTAAAGCAAACTAGCAATTTTTATCTTAGAAAATTATTGTTTATTGACGTTCGACGAGTCGTTTGATAGATGGTGGTGACTAAATGATTATTTACATCAGTTGTAAAATATAAACTTGTTATTGTGATAGTATAAATCAATTTTCTATAATTTTATAGGTAAATCGTATCCACAAAATCCTTTTATTTATTTATAATTAATTGGTTTCACTATGTTTTAACGTAGATAAAATACATTACGCATTGTTTCGTTGTGAGATAATTCGCTCACACCATAGTGGTTGTATAAATATTTAGTATCACACCTATGTCTTTTCTTTCGTATTTATCACACTAAAATAAAACAAATCAAAACTTATGACAAGTTTATAGAATTTCGAAACATCGCAATCAATTTTAATTCAAGTTGGTACGTTTTGTTACTATCTATTTTTTTATAAAAATACCTATGAAACAACAATTTAAATATGATATGCTGAGTTTTAACTGCATCATTTGGCATATTATTATAATTAGTTTATTTTTCCATTTATTAGGATTGTTTTATGTATAATCATCATTTTCTAAAATCATTATCATACATCATTTACAAAACAAAAATTGGTATTTTCATTTTTGTTAACTATAAAAATGATTAAATCCTCCTTCCTATGTTGTGTATTATTATAGTCTGTGTAAAAAAATGTTGAATTAATTAATACACTTATTTATGACTAAAGAATATTTCAAAATGAATAATTATCTATCTAAAAAAACTGCTTTCTCAAAACGTGTTAACGTTTTTAATTTTATTCTTTTGTATATTATATATGGTTTTCTTAATTTTTGTTTTAATGCCCACTTTTAGATGGTGCATGCATGCTGGTGGTATTATTTCTCAAAGTTCACAGAATTTATGGACACTGTAAGTATTTGCTAATCATTAGCCGTAACGTAAGTTAATAAGTTTTGGTTATTAAAATCGAGGCTACACTTTTAGAGTAAGTGATGCTTGGCATGAATGATCATAAACAAATCGTTGTAGCTCCGTTAGAGATACGTGTAGTCCACTTGTCAAGCATATCAGTATTGCGTATAGTCTAAACGAGCTTCTGCAGGCTGCTAGCCTTGAGGGGCGGGAGCTATTCATCCAAACTTAGCATTTAACTAGCATTTTATATAATATAGTATAGCATTCATCTATGAAGTTATTTTATATATATTTATAAATATAGGTATGTAATAGTCTGATCCATTGGTTTATATATATATATATATATGATAACATTATTAATAGATACCATTATATTATATATTCTCTCGATGAGTATATTATATAATATAATGGCATTATAAGGTTCAAACGACAAAAGACCGCTCGGCCACCATTACAGATCGCAAGGAAGCTAGACTTTGAAATCAGGAGTAAAAACTAATTAGCATTTTATCTTGTTTTGATAAAAGGAGAGAAAGTTAACAACGGTAAATAAAAAAACCTTTCAGTCGAAGTTATCAACTGATGACTGTAGAAACAAGTGTTTGTGTGACTACTGAAAACATTGGAATGCTTTAACAAACCGTTCTAACCAAACTAAAAGAAAGTAGGTTATATTTAGGGACTGAAGAGGAAGAAAGACTGATGAAAGCTCTGAAATAAAACTTACATTATCTCTTTCTAAGGATGCGAATGAGTAGGATAAGGATTGTTTACAGTGTATATGACGAACTCGGGTTGCTCACCGCCTGACAAAGGAAAGGGGGGAACGGGGGAGCAAGAGCTTTCTTCTCCCACAAAAAATTAACCTTTTTTTTTCATCTCCCAAATGTAGAAAGTAATTAATTATTTTGAAACTTGTAATATTATGTTTAAACGTGAGGTGATGCAAGAAGAATTACGAATGCATTAATTAATATTGAAAATCTAAGGTTTATGTTGGATGAAACTCGATTATTTCTCATTTGACATTTTTAATCCTGTCCTCCTTGGATATAATTTATTTGTCTGCTAAGCTGCCATTAGTCTAGACTAGGGGCTACCAAATTTTTTAGATGGAAGGAGCATTTGCACCAGGAACAATACATGCTGGAGACTTCGTAAAAATATTATATTAATATATTAAACATTCAATAATGACAGATATTTTACAAGTATAAAACAAATGGAAAGCATTACATATTCTGGCTGTGCCCTTGAAAAATATCCATATCTTATAATCTAAAAAACAAATAAAGAATTTTATAACGTTTCCTCACAGAGCCTTAGAAAGCTATGGCAGAGCACAGTTTGAAAAAAAACGTCGGTCTAGACTATAGACGAAGACGACTAGTTAATTAATAGTTATTTTGTTAGTTTACCATTATATTGAGATACAGATATAGTTACAACTTATAATCATATAAGCTTTAATAACTTCTTATGGGTGTTGCCGAGGTGCACAGGCAGTCAGAAAATGATGTCTTAAGTGCACACGGTTTATCTATAAGTGCACATGGCTTGTTTCACGTGTTCGGAAAAGGACGTCTAGGTGCACACCCCTTTTGACTTCAGCCAGCCAACGTGAGCCTGGAGGTAGGTAAACAAACAAACCCCTCTCTTGGTGAATACCTCCCCCACCCCCTGGTATTTATAACAGGTACCTATGGTTGGGTTGGGTTGGGTTGGGTTAGGTTAGGTTGAAGTTAGGCTGAAATTTGAATCGCAGAAAATAAAAAATAAAGTAATACTTTAGCACAGAATGAGTAGCTGGGTTTATCAATTGTCTCTCCAGTCTGTTATTCGAAACACGTGCCGCTCTTACATTTTCCCTGTGTTCTGTGTTATTGAATAACAAGGGATTAGTTGGGGAGTCAGCCATGCGTTAATGGTCTTGGGTCCTCCATCTGTGCACTTCAGCAACCTTCATGTATGTCCAGGGCAGACCCTTCAACATTCCTTTGACCTTCTGTGCAGTTAGGTGTTAACCCCTTTTATTATTGAGGGTAGGTGCTCATTCCTCCGTTACATGTTGAAAAATTAATAATCAATAAATATCCTCACTAAACATAACAAAAAAAAATTAATCTAGAAAGTCATCCAAGTTTAAGGATTTTACTATCCTTTTTCACTGTACTCCTCTTCACCAAGTAAAATGTGGAGGGATAGTGTTTATGATTTATTGCGATAAAGAGTGAGATAAATAATCTTTTGTTCTATTTCCTTTCAGACCTGCATTTCTTACAGGAATGTCAGCACTGAAGTTCAAAAACCACCAAGACAATCCTCAAATAGATTTATTGGCATGTAAAAAATAATTATGTGTTTTAGGAAAGATATATGTAAATTTTTTACCATTTAGTTTTATATCAGAAACGGCCATGAAAATGGGTTAGTTGTAACTTTTCTTGATTTTTTAATTATCTTTATTAAAATCTATAAAGATGGTAATCCTTTAGGCTCACATTTTTAGCTGTTTTATTATATAATTAATTACCTTATTTATTACTGAGATAGTTGACTGTTTTACACTTTGTACGCCAATTACAGATCACTTTAAATTATATATTTGTTCTAATACATGCATGACTGAATCATATTTTCTTAACTATTCTTATCATTCATTACCTTCCTTACTAAATCATTATAATGTTTAAAAAAAAGAAAGTCAATTTATTTAACTGTCTGGGACCAGCTCTTCGCATATCTCCATAGCAACAGTCTTTACGAAAGTTAGCTAAAGTTGTTCCCACTTCTACGAATGGTTACAGACTAGGGACAAGCTGTTAAATTGTGGAGTCTTATCTCTTGCACACTATTAATCTCGAAGTATGTGCGCTTGGGATCCTTTGTACGACCACCCTCCAGTAGAATGTTAGTATTTTGTTTATTGAGCTGCTAAACAATGTTCTAGGGAAATTTCGATGACATGATTGTATGTAAAGAATAATTGCATTGCCATCCAGCTTGCGTTCAAACGATTGTTGTATGTCTTCCTTACAGATCTTCTTCGTGCTGCGCAAGAAGAACGAACACGTGTCCATGCTCCACGTCATCCACCACGGCTGTATGCCCATGAGTGTGTGGTTCGGAGTCAAGTTCACCCCAGGTGAGATACACTGATCCATCGAATAAGCCAGACACTTTATCAGGAAATTTGGGATTGGAAGATCATTTGTGTTGTGTAGACATTTTCAAGCCACGAATAATGTTAATATTATTTTAAAATTCATAACAGGATAGGTATTCCTCTGTTTAAAAACAATATTAAAGAATTAGTTTGAATTGATTTCTTAGTTTATAAATAAATTAGTGAAAATCTGATTGAAAATGACAGTCTAATAGGAGCAGTAGTTATGTAGTCTATGAATAGTCTATACTATCTATCATTTGGTCTCTGCACTAGCTAACGAGACTATAATTAAACTTCTGAATGAAATCCAACCTTTATTACCTCTCCTCTTGGTTGAGAGAGTTTACAAATTGACTCTCTGGCAAGGTATGAGACAAGCTGGGTGATTGATACCCACCAGTTCCATTCCAAAACTTTGGTGGAGAATATTAACCATATAGACCTCCCTCCTACTTGGTAATCCTGGATTCATTTTCTAAAATACATAATATGTCAAATGTCATTTACAAGATCTAATTAGTATGAATATTTACTTCTGTGCTGCTCAAGTTTTTCTTCCTGTGTTTATTTTGTGTGTTTGCCTGCTTCCTGGTGTCGGTATGTACAACTAATTGTACATCCCCCTCCATGCCTCATTCTGTATATGTTGAGTACCATCGAGAACAAGCTGTAAGAGTAGTTATGGTGGTGGATTAGCCCTCCCTTACCTGAGATATTACACGCAAGTTTAATATATATATAAGAGATCATCTGCTACTTAAGATTTGAAACAATTTTGAAGGGGTGGATTATTAATTAGCTATATTTATTATAATAATTAATTAGTGAAGGAATGCCATTTTGAGGGTTTCTCAAGCGGCTTATGATAATCCCATTTCTTATGAACCTAAACGTCTGTAAAAATACTGACCTATATAAATTATGTGCACTACCTGATGTGATTGTGGCGTTTGTCGAGCAGGTGGTCACAGCACTTTCTTCGGCCTCGTCAACACATTTGTCCACATCATCATGTACTCGTACTACTTGTTGGCGGCCATGGGCCCTCGGTACCAGAAATACCTGTGGTGGAAGAAGTATCTGACTTCAATGCAAATGGTAAGTGATAGCTCTAACCTCAGTACCAGTTAATAGTTTGAAATACTGTCATGTAACAGTTGTACTGGATCCACCATATAGCACCATCGGGAACCATGCAGTCTACAGCTTCAATCTCTCCTGATCTGGGTTTAAATGAGGCAAATATACAAACTCTCTGGCCTTAAAAAAACTTGAAAGGGCCTGGTCACAAGAACGTAAGGTTGCTATCCAACCCTATCATGAGACACCTTCATCCAATCCCTAACTTGACACACAACCTCCGTCAAATTCATTTTTACATAATCCCCCCATTGAGGTCTTGGCCTACCAATGTGCCTGATGTTGCAAAAATACATCAAAGACAATCTATACCATAATTAAACCTAGGTTACAGTCAAATTTTCCTGCAAAAAACTTTATCCTATAGCTAGAAAAAGGTTATTAGATTTATTTTCACACATAAATACGTCAAACCATCTGATATGCAGCTGTCATGTTTTATATATATTATCAATAGGTACCTATAAAATAATAACACTAATTATTTAGTGATATGTTTTCACTGTTGACCGTAAAAGATATGTTGGTATTTTCTAAAAGAATCAAATAGCTGAAGCAATTATTTATGCTTTTTATTGAGGAATTCTCCATCAAGATATCATATTCTGAAAATTAAAAAATGACACCTGGACATGGCATAAATAATAGCTTCGGCTATTTGATTCTTAAATATGCGATCCTTTACAATTATAGTAATTGTAGAAGTGGCAGCATGAAGCCAACTGACAGCTCAAATCGGTTATAATCTAGTGCAGGGGTCCCCAACCCTATACCCGTGGGCCCCAAGGCGCTCGCTGATCCTTTTGCGTCTGCCCGCCACTTTTTAACCACAGTTGAAAAGTTATTGACTAATAATTTTAATCTGTCACTTTTCCAACAAAAATCAAGTTTGTGCTTTTCTCCAGGTATACTGTTCTCAAGAAGTTGCTGATTGGAAGCCCCCCTCTTTCCATTCCCTCCCTCTCATTCCTCTTTCTTTGCCAGCTCATTTACAAAGTGTACTTTTACTCGGAACCACCGTAGTTTCAAGCTGAATGACTTGCTTTTCCCTAATCTCAAAGACCTACCCCCTTCCATCATTCTCTACACACTCACAGCCATGAAGTATTACCCACAACCCCATGTAACGTCACAATCGCTGTTGGAAACTTAACATGGCAGTTGACCGGTCGTGTGTATAGCGGTGAGGCTGACCTCTGGGCCTGGCGGGAGTTAGAAATTTGCTTTGATAAAATAATTGGTGCCCGCCCCACTACCGTTAATTTTGAATGTTCTCCAAGGTATAAAAAGGTTGGGGACCTCTGATCTAGTGTGTTAGGTGAAATTCATTTGACTCCCCCATAATGTTGTTCCCTACTAATAATGTACCCTTTAGTCCTGAGCTGGCCCCCTCTAAAAGTGAACCAAAAATAATATATTTGTAAGTAATTTAACCAGTCAGTATCATATTTATTAATTTATATACTCTACCCTTTTGAATTAGTTTGATATGCTTATACATATTTTAGGACTTTTTATTAAATTGATTGTAAATTTCTTCTTGCTAGCATGTAGATAAAAATATATAATTTTTTATCCATGGGGAATTTAAAGTAAGAACATTTAATTTAACATTCAAATCTTTCTTGTGAAGGGTGAATAGAGAATAAAAGTGTATAGAGTAGTGATTAATCAGAAGAAACGAAATAAAAGGAGGAGGGGAAAAAATACACTCTAGTAAGGTTAACTTTTCGTTACTTTTCTGTTGCAGTTAGGGGAGAGAGTGATCATATCACATTTTAAAGGGGGTATTCAATACTTTGCGATAGTATTTGTTACTTTTTTGTTTATGAAGAATCTGTATCAAAACCTTCTCCATATGTATAGTATCTCCTCTGATATTATGAAAATATTGACATTATCTATCCTTGGCACGAGACGTATTTTATCGCGCGACTTTTCGTCTCACAAACTTTTATTTGCGTGATCAATTCTGATGTTGCTTTCTGAGGAGAGGGAAAATACCGCTTGTTTCCTATGTTCAGTTGGTATTTTGACGTGATACAGGATACACGTGACTGTTATAGACCGGTGGTGCGGGAATTTTACTGTACGATTATTTATCTCTGTGGGAACGCTCCCATTTGAACCTAATTCGCGCGACAAAAACATCGCGCGGTAAAATATCTCTAGTGTGAAACAGCATTTATAGAACTTGTGGTTTTCATTCTTGTACATACAATCTGTATCTTTAATCAGGAGACATTATGACAACTAACAATAAAGTAAAGCCATCGAAATAAAACGAATTCAGAAAACTCTTTGACCAATTTAATTTCTTATTTATGTTTTGTTAAAATAATTAAAATCTTGGTTTGGTAAAGATATCTAGAGCCAGCCAGTTAAATAAAGGTTTAGAATATAGTAAAAGATTCCTTTGTTGCATAGAGTTAAAACTGATCTAACTTCTACAAACTTGACAAAGTGTGGACTTGCAGATCAGGACTTTGTCTGGGCATCAAACTCTATTACTCTAGTGTGATTTTATATTTTGTGCTGAGTATGTAGAATATTATTTAAGCTAAACAGCACACCAAATAATCCATGTATGTTCAGTTCTATATGAAGATGGGTCCACTATACAGTTGGATGTTTGTTTATTTAGATTCAGTTTGTGGCGATCATGGTGCACGCCTTCCAGCTGCTCTTTATCGACTGCAACTACCCCAAGGCCTTTGTGTGGTGGATCGGCATGCACGCAGTGATGTTCTACTTCCTCTTCTCAGACTTCTACAGGCAGGCCTACCAGAAGAAGCAAAAGGCTAAAGCTCTGGCGCTGGCAGAAAAGGTAATCGCATGTTGCATCACTGTCCTTGGACTATTGTTGTGACTCTATTAGACCTAATTATAGCTAGGCACATAGGTATCATGAAGTGGGGTGCGGGGAATGCATACAGCACCGGGTGACACCAAGATGAGTGTCTATGAAGAAAATTTGCAGTGTTTCAGTTGAAATGTATTTTTTTTAATCCTTTTAGCTTAATTATAACCATAAAAACATTTTTGTAGGCACAGCTTACATGTAATGTATCAAAATACCTGTAAGGCTCAAACTATATTCTAATTAATTTTTGAACCCTTTAATGTACATATGCTTCCGTCATAGTTGTCATTATTACTCAATTACAATGACATTTCAAATCACGTTGTTTATTTTGCACGCACTACAATCACGCACTGAGGTTTTTGATATCGATTTTTATCAAATTCTCTGCTTGCCTAGCTAAAATAATGTGAGTGTAGTTCAATGTGCATCAGTCCACCACCTATACATTATTTGGGTCCTTATTGACTATGCAAACTCAATCCATGAATGTGTCTCATGTAACAGTAAAGTTTAATGTTGGAATTAACATAATTTTAGTGTAGTTCTTGGACATTTTTACTTTGAATTCGATTGTTTTCTTACCGAGTTTTCACTTCAACCACGTGGGACTATATAAATTTAAATATATTTGGACTGTGCGTATGATATTTTAATTTAAAGATGTAATTTTAATTTTTGCAAGTTGTTTATGTCACAAGTATTGCTAATACATTTGTTGGTACACGGGAGGTCCACGGAGGTGATAACTTGAATTACTGCTCTGGATAACGCTGACCCTAGTAACACCACTGTCTAGGAAGCTTTTAAAATTAAAATTATATTAAGAAATGAACGTAATGTATTTCCAGAGGACTAGTTTTAATAGCACTAAAACAGAGGCGGGATTCGAATTATGGTATATAAGAATGTCTGTTGTGGAACCTACCTTTGAGTGATATCTTTGTTTGGAGATACAGGAAAAGCTGATAACCATAATCTTGCCTTAGAGCACATTCTTCTTAATAACTAATTAGCGAGAGGAGCTCCCCTAAACACTCACATTTAATAAGTATATATTATATACAAAACACAGGATGAACCCTATTAACATACTATACATAAATAGTAGTGCACCCCTGTCTCCCCCGATAATGACACCCATGTACCTATCTTATCTTTGTCCTCAAACCCTCAATTAGATTAAGTGTATCAATTTAAAAATAGCAAGAAAATATACATTACATAAGATATTATTGGTGACCAAACAGTAGTCATGATAAAATCCCTCTCTTAAGTCTTCCATTATTTCATGCATTGTTTGAATCCATTCACTTGTGTGTTTGCATCAGGCTCTACAGAACGGCAAACTGAATGGGAAGGAAAATGGCTATGCGAACGGATCAATCCACACAAATGGTTCTGTCATTTCGAATGGCACTTCTGCATCAAATGGTCATGCTGTATCTAATGGCCATGCCAAAACGAACGGTTACAGCAACAGCAGAGCAGCAGATTACTACATCAAAGCTTCCCCAGACCTCCATTATCGAGCGATGGCTGCAGCAGAAATGAACATTAACTAATATTGCTCAAACTTACAAACCTTTTCCCAACATTACTTTACTAAAATAGATGTATAAATAAGTTGTATTTTTTATCTCTTGGTTCCCTCCTATGAAAAGACAACATATACATTTCCAACAATCAAATATCACTAATATTTTATTATGTGTGCCAGTTTAGTGGTTTAAAAAGTGAGACTATTATATGTGAAATATTCCCCAAGCTACATTTCAAGAAAATATGATTTGTAATACAAATCTGACTTGAGGGGAAAAAAACTTTGAGATATTTATTAGAGAAACTTTCTGTTGTGAGTGTGTGAAAATTACACAATCAGCGCATTTGTTCATGAAGAGAAAACATTTGTATCATAGTTCATGAACTTGTCAAAGTTGTGATAATTGGGATCAATTATTGTGTGTGTTTTTACCCTTGCCAACCTAGTTGTCAAGATGACACCAATATCCTGTATCTAAGTAGCATTCTATGGGTAGCGCCATAATATAAACTGGTGAAACTGCCAACAATTACCAAGGACGCCCGCAGAATCTTTCTCCAGGGAGGGGGGCGAGGGGGCAAACTGGGGTGGGGGAATGGGCTTATGGAATATCCCCCAGTACAGTGGAGGGTTTGGGGTTCCTTCCCTGGGAGAATTTGTTATATTGAAACCTCAAAAAACTCTTTTTAAGGCAATCCTTGTTTCTTGAAAATAAGATACTACACAAGAAAAATGTTTCAAACTTCTAATATTTATACAACCTCAGAATCTCAGGGGGGGTGATTGCCCCCCTGAATCCTCCCCTGTGGGCGCCCCTGGCAATTATAAGTGCCTTAAGTTGGGAAATAATGCAATACATTATACAATGCATTACTAAGAAATTTGTCAACTTAATAATTAATTCAATTATTAACCTTTTCAAACTTATCATTTTGGATATTTTTATAATTGAACAACTTACACTGAACGAGCTAAAAAGTTGTATATTACATTAAAGTAATTAATTATGTTGAGTCACAAAATGTTATTTATAAACTAATATTTGTGGCATGTTGGAATATGTGAATATATTTAAAAATTATAGTGGAAAATTGATAGAAAATCTATATTTTTTATTATGATAGCCTTATTTAAAAATAACTCTTTAAGAGCCTATTTTTTTAAATGCAAAAATATTGATGGTTTAAAACTGCAATAATATTACGATTTTACATGTATTTGTTGTTTATAAACAACTAATATTTTACATCATAAAATATTTTCCTCGTTAATATTAAGAACACAATTAAATGCTTAATCATATGGAAATTATATGATCATTTCCACTTTCTTTTCTAAAGTGATAACTTACACTTCAATGAGTGCCTTTTCTAAATGTAAAGAAATGTCACTCCATACATAGCCTGTAAAATGTGTATCATACTTAATAAAGTAGTGTTGTGTAGTTGTAGGTATCATTTGATTCTCCATCCAACTAGTCTGTTTATATTTCTACAGGAGAGTATTAAAAAATATTGGCCCTTTGCCGGTAAAAGTTAGTGATGACTTTCACAAAAATCATTTGTGCAGTTGTTTTTGAAGGCTATTTTTGATGAAGTTATTTTTAATGTCACCTAGAACTTTGATTGTGACACACTGGTTCCATCTGACAAATATTTATCCTCTTAAAATTGATCATTGTTAAGGTTTTGGTGTGCCTGTGTTTAACACTTTTACAACGTTGCTGACTATAAATAAACGTCATAGTTGGCCAGACGTGTGTACTAGATTTATGAAATGGAGAATTTGAGTTTATGTATGCACTCTGGTAAAGAACTGGTACAATCATACACTCCTTAAAACTCTTTAGACTAAAATCTGACTGTGCACTATTTTATAAAATCATAAGTTATTAATAAAGACCATAATGGTGGAGGTAAAACATTTTTATTTTCTAAAAATGTATCTGTAGTATGAAAGAATTGTGTCCATTCCAACAATTTGTCATATAGACTGAAAATTTATTTAAATTTGTGCTTTTGCTAATAAAATCAATGTATATTAAAGGATTTTCATAATTTATAGTTACTAAGTCATAATACTACCATTCTTTGTGGGAACATTTTAAATAATTGATTTATCAAATCTACAAATAATGTTAATTTTTAATTACTGGTACTGTATTCTTTAATTAAAGTTGGATAATTTCTATATTTTTTCATTGTTGAGAAGCTGTTCTTTCTTGATTAACAAAGTCACTAAACATTTTTGGTGACCTTTCTAAATATTTTCATTGTAATTTAAACAAGTTAAATAAAATTATAAAAGTTTTAAGAATGGTAGGTAAGCTTACAATAAATGTGTCAATGATGTGAATATAACAAACAAATTTTAGATTTGTCATCACTGTGTTGATTAAGTTTTATACTATTTAATGAGAAATCTGACTAGTTAAAATAGATTATGGTGTTGCCTCATCTGTAATTGTAACAGTTTTCAAATAATGAATCTTACTTTATATCAAAACTCAAATGAATGGCCCTTATTAAAAGCTTATCTTTGATATGATATTGCTAGATGTTAAATAAAGAGTGAACTAGATAAGAAAGAGAGAGAAAATCCCTATAATATAGGCCAACTTAATTAGAAAATTGTTTGCATACTTACACTAGCAAATTTGTTTTAAAATTTTAACAAGTCAGATTTTGTACCTATATTATAAAAAGTTTTTTATTAATAAAAATGTATACAACCTAAACATTTGGTTAGACACGGTGATGCAAGAAATATTAATAAAAGTTTGAATCTTTTAAAATTGTAAAAGCTATTCAAAAATCTGTTGAAAAAAAAGATTCACAGAACAGTATGTTTATGTGTTAAAACTACAAATAAAATATGAAATATTACTAAATTAGTACTAAATTTTTATTAGTAGGCCTACCTAGTAAATGAGGAATAACTACTTTTAAAAAATGGTAGAATATATGTGAATATAAATCAGCCAATCTGAAGCCAGATTCAGTTAAGCTAGGCATTTAAAGCCTCATTAGTTTCCTTGAATAAAAATGTAAGTAATACCTGTCCATATAAAAATAAGCATAGCTAAATGTAAATAATAATTAACTTTGAGGTTTGAATCTAAGAATTGAAAAGTGAGCTATTTTGTGAAATAGCCCATTAACAATATTAGTTTTTAACAAAGATAAATTTCTCGGTTGATCAAGAAAGCTCACGCCATCAAGTGCTTTATTTATTTGCTTCACGAAATTCCAAGTTTTGTGAATAAATGTATTACTTCCCTTTTAATTTTATGTGTCTCTCTTCCCTTTCTGTGCCTTCTTTCGTGAATAACCAAATGTATTACTTCAATAGGACAGTAGATGCTAAACTGATTAAAATGAATCATTAACATCACTTGGCTATCGATTGTACCAACTCTGGGAAACTTTGATTTATCATTTAAAAACCATAAAATATTTCATTTTTATTCATAACTAAAGAAATGTTACAGCTTTCATAAATTTGAGTTGCGTACTGTGTGTATGTCTATATCATAATACTGTATTGTCAGATGAGCTGCTGGCCCAGTCAAGGTTGTAAGTAATATTGTTTATTTAACACTCGAAAATATGTGACAACCTTGTGATAAATATGTATCTATCTATTTCAAGATTTGATCACAACACTTGGCTCTAATTTATAGAACTTGAATCAGGGATCCTAAGGATGAGTGATAATTCAACTTCCAAGCAATATAAAACTGAAATTGAATATGATAAATACAATAATAGTTATTTTTATTTATCACATAGTTTTTAGATATCAAGTAAAAAAATCCACCCCATTGATGATGAATTAATAATAAAATCCAAGGAAGAAGGATTAGACTAGCTAATCTAGGCATAAATGATAAATACTTTTAATGGCAAAATTTATTTTTCTAGAAAATTGCTCATAAAAATATTATTTATTTTAATAATCATTTTAGCTAGTTTTCAAACATCATGGTTCCTAATTTAGTAAAAATAAATAAAAGGCAGCTGATATTTGAGTAGGTCCAAATTCTTTAATTTTTCGTTATATACGGTATATCTAATCAATGTTTAATTTAATTTACTAGATATTCAATATAAATACTACCATGACTTGGCAACAAAGAAGTGTATTTCTTGTATAATATGTAAGGTTTATTTAGTTATTGTACTTAATTATCATATATAATGTGCAATATTCAGTGCTTGAAATAGACTAAAATTTGTTTTCTGTTGAAAATAAATTGATTTTAAAGATTTTGTGACCTTAGTATTCAGATTTACAAGTATATGTGTATTAATGTCAAAGATCTTATGCAATGTAGCATTAAGAAAACTAAATAAGCATGAGGAGTATAGTTAATCCCAGTTGTTTTTTTAATATTCGAATTCATAGAACAGTAAAACAATCTTATTTAAATAGTTGGCGTTTGAAAACATTTTTATGCATACCTATTATTTAGTTCAAGCACTGGCAAGTGGCAATATTAATTTAGATTCCAATTTTAAAATGATTTGTCAACAATGGTGTGAATAATATATAAGTAATAATTTAAATATATTATTGGAAGTATTATGGTACTTATAATTAAATATATTTCAAGAACGATTGTGTGATTGGTCCATGTATGTATCTTTATAGAGCAGGTTTGAACACTTTTACAAACATCTTTTGAGTTTCTTTATAACTAATAAAACCTATTTCAAATATCATGTAGATTTCGTTTTGGAAACTAAAATATTGATTAATATTAATAGGGCCTATTGATTTTTAAATAAGTTTATCATGTATTTTTTTAAATTATATATTGTCTATTGTTTATTTAATAAATTGTATTATGGTGAAAAGTATGTATTTTTGCTCAATTGTAGGGAAAATACCTTTTAACATCGCCATGTTTATTTGGTAGAATCTCAATTTCTAACAAGTAAGCTTATTTTGTATAAATACATACAGGACAACACATTTACTGATGTCTGTCAAATATTTTATTAAAGTGAATAAAAACTTTAATTAAATATCAGAAAATCAGGGCCTACCTATATTGAAATAATTGTAAGTTAGAAATTTAACAAAAACATGTTTACACAAATGAATATTGCTTGTTTAGAATGTAAAGGATTGGCTCTTAATTTGTAAACATGTTATTTTGTATTTTTACAAAAATTGGTTTGATAGTGTTGAACATAATGCTGGAATGAGAATATATAAATGTTGTTTGTTGTAAAAATATGGTTGTTTTAATAAACCTGTTTTCATATGAAAATATTTAAATTATCTTTTATTAATGTTCACCAGCATACTCTACGGACTTTTTTTTACATTACCTAAGATATATTAAGACCGGTCACCTATACTATTTAATACTGGCCTGAACTCCATCATTTAAATTATTTAAATTATTTCACCCCTATAATGTCCAACCTTAAGAAAATAAATATTAAATTTAAGTACATCTGGTTAAGCCCAAAACAACACAAAAAACTAAAAGAAAATTAATATATAATAAAAGAGATCTGCCACCTAGGAAGGCGCCTTATCGGAGATGGTGCTCTACCTACTTTCCACAAAACCACATCATCGCCACAATTACCCTACCAAAAAAAACATAAAATTCTAAAATACTCTAAAGACAAAGGGTTGAGAGTTTTTAAAGACCAAACCTCCTCCAAAATAATTAAATATTTATTACTTTTATTTGCACAACTCTGTTGAACAGGCCTCTAAGCTTTGAACTGCTCTCTGTCTCTTTCTTTGTGATTCAAATTAAACTTTCTGAAGTTAATTAAATATGGATAATGAGGAACAAATACTTACCGCCACTGGAGGAGTGTTATATTATTAAAATTACCTATATAAACATTCCAACCAATATATTTTATAATTCTGTTAAACAAGAAAATAAACTTAAACATGGCTATACCAGTACCAAGAGTAATCTTGATGATGTATTTTGTATCCTTGATGGATATTTAGACCTATAGCAAAGCCAGGATTTAAGTTTTTTTTATAAGGTGAAGGGGTGAGGGGAGGGGGTGGCACTAGTATAATTGTACTCTCAAGTGTCAACTATAATATTTATCTATTCAGTGGTGGTGAAACCTTAATAAGTGTAGGAAAGAACAGTTGGCCACCCCATTTTTAAAACAAGTGAGACTTGAGGGGGGGGAAGACCCTCCACTATTTTTAATGTGTGCCTCTAAAAGTTATTTTGAGTTGGATTTTTATAGGCCTAGTAATTTAGGTTCAATCCATCGTAATGTGTTCTTACATTGTATGCAACATTGGTCTTGCTGTCATCCAAGCTATCCGCAACTTAAACTATTTTAAGGACGCAAGATTTGAGGGTTTAAAACACTCGGATAATGCATCCAAAGGCTTCTTCAGACCTCTTTCTAAGCCAATGGTATTCAACCCGGGGTATATAAAATTTAAATATTTCCTGATAAACAGTGGATAATGAGGGCCGGCCTTAGGGGTAACCACAAGAGACCCGAATATAAGATAATGCGATCTGGGAGTGCCTTTTGTTTACTCTTCCTACTAGATGTTTTTACATCCATTACGGTTTCCAGCCTGTGGCCAGGGTCAGTTTTTTATTCAAGCCATATATTTTTCATTACCAGCTGGTCAGGCCTGTCGTAGCTTCATATATCTTATAATATAAACTAAGAATAGGACAGGCACAACATCCGGTCCCCAGCCATTAGTTTATCACTGTGAAAGGGTTAACCCAAATTTTACCAATGATACCTTTTTCGGTCATGCTAGGAATCAAACCCAGCACCCTTAGCTAAGTGGTCTGACACGCTATTGACTGAGCTAAAGTGTCGGATTTCCTCCTAGATGTATATTATAGAAAATGTATAACTTGTCTTATGCACCAATAACTTTCAGGATACACCCGTCTCGATGGCCGCGTGGTCTGACTCGCTACTTTAAGAGTAGACTAGACTTCCGATAACTGGGGGATCAAGGTTCGAATCTCAGTCGGGTGTACTGAGGGTGGTTTTTCCAAAATAGTTTTCCACGATCCCTTCACACAAATGCAGGTACAGTTTCTCTGAATATAACCTTCTTAATCCTTAAAACCATTAGCGTAATTAGTAAATAAGCGTATAACCCGAACAGGTAGTAAGACGCGGTGCTAATAATAATAATAATAATAATTTATGATTGTGTCACAAGGGTTGTGATGGGCTTAGAGACAAAGTTGGCAGCTACAGGAGGTGAATTGGGTCAAGAACGCCTACATTTTTTAAGCACTGCATTTTACTAGCCGTTCAGGTTATATTCCTGCCTATAATTTATTTTTTAAAAGAGGAAATTACTTAAAATTTTAAAAACTTACTGTACCCTCTATTTTTTACAAGAAATTTGGGACCTTTTATTCGTAGAACTGTTCATGTCCCTTTTATAATAATTATTGTTGACAAATGCATGTCGGTAAGCCGTCATCTCCCGGGTGTTTGTTCATTGTTAATAATAGAAAACTACTGTTCACACGCTTTAAGTGCTCCCTAGCATTGCAAATATTTGGTACAGAAATTTAAAAAAATCTTTTGAAATCGATCTCTGGTGAGTAAATAGTAAATGTGTAGCATGTATCATTTCAGTTTGTTAACCGAAAATGTGTCCACTACATTGATTCATTATTATAGTAACTGCTGACTCTACGAATAGCCATCAAGCTTGTAAGGATTGTATACTTTTGAGAGGTTCATCGCTCTTGGCACTATACAAATGTTGATACATTATTTGCTTCAGTGAGAATTTTGAAAGCCACAAATATATTTCTATTGCCAATATAACAGCAGTAGTGCACCCAAAGAGGGCAGAAAAAGAGCTATTTGCCCCCACCTCCTCAGACCATAAATAATATTAATAAAAATTACATTACTAAAACATATAACATTTCAATAATCAGAAGCTGTTTTTAAGTGATTGAGAAGAGCTATTTTATCTCTTTTGTTGAAAAAATCTTGTTTTGTCACTACATAAACCGAGTATCTTGGACATGTGATTTCTTCGAAGGAGTAAAATTGGAATTATAAATTAATTGAATCACTGAGAGAATTTCCATCACCTAAGAACATGACAGAGGCTACATATTCTCTGGAATTATGTAACTTCAACCCTAGATTTGTATCTAGTTATGCTAAAATCGCCAAGCCTTTAACCAAGTTGTTAAGGAAAGATCACACTTTTGAATAGTCTAAACTAAAGAATGTGAGGAAGCCATGCTACGTTAAAAAGAAACTTTGACTTCGAAGTCTGTTTGAGACTACCCAGATTTTAATAAAACAGTCATATTAAGAACGGATACTTCAATCTTCGTACTAGGACGTGTGCTGAGCCAATATATTAATGGAAGAGAATATTCCATCGCCCATGTGACAGAACGCAAAATACTCTTACCACTTTTGATGCCACCTTTATGGACATGTTTTTTTAGTAATTACGAATCATGCCACTTTAGAGTACCATTCATTGGAGTTCAATTAGGTGATGGTGCTACCAATGCTGTACTGTGTATAATTGAACAAGCTACCAATATTACCAACATAATCAATTCACACAATAGTGACTGTCATATTTTAGACTTTATATTTCCCGCCATATCAAACATGACATGTACTTTCGTTTACTTCCTATTTTTTATGTTCTATATTTTTGTCTCCTGTTCCACAAAAATCACAATCTTTGATTGGTTGTGTTCTATTTTCATATAGAACACTCAGAACAAAATACAGAATCCTAGTTAGCTAACCAAAAAGCTTTGACTTAATATATTAACATAAAAACATTATGTATGTAGCTAAATTAGTTTAGTTGTGTAACCCCCTACATTTAATAGCTGATCTTGTGCTCCATCCTACTAAACTATCGCTGTTGACATCTCACCATCATCAACTGTTTCCAGTCTGTGGTCGGGTCAGTTTAGTAAAATGCCTCCATCTTCCTCTATCCTTTTACCATTCTTCCTCCTTTAATGTATTTCATTCTTCTCTTCTCACATGAACATTTTCTGTTTTCTGCTCCTCCCATCTCTTTTTGGCCTTACTTGTGGTATTTTTCCTATATCATGAATTTTCAACACTTTCTTTGGCATCTTGTCTTTTTTCCATCCTCATTAGTCATTACGCATGCCCATACCATCTCAGCCTTGCTTCCTCTACTATCTCATGTACTCCAACATCCTCATTACATGCCCATACCATCTCAGTCTAGCTTCCTCTACTATCTCATGTACTCCCTCTACCTCCACTCTCTCCCGGATAACTTTATTCCTATACTTGTTTCTCCCTGTGACAGCTGTCATGCACCTCACAAACTTCATTCCTATTTACTCCACGTTCCTAGTCTATCTTACATTCGATATCTATGTTTCTGCTGCATATATTACAATGGCTACAAAGTATGCCATGTGCAACACATTCTTACACTTTAAGGGCACTTCTCTTGTCCATAGCAGGTCTCTTACACACCTATAGAACAACTTTACATGTTGTCCTCTTCTCATTACATCTTCTCTACTTCCACCTTTTACCTCAATCACGCTTCCAAAGCTCTGTACTTTTCTCAGCTCTACTCTATCCAACTTTATATCTTTATTAGGCCTTATCCTTTTCTTTGTCATTATCATCACTTCACACTTTGCCAAGCTAAATTTATTTCCAAACTCTTTCACTTCCTCATTCCACTCCTGTATTTCCTATTCTTTCTCCCCCC
>CABFOV010001003.1:91021-130584 GCA_902141375.1 Timema poppense
CCCCCCCCCCCCCCCCCCCATAGCATCAAGTCATCAGAAAACATCATAGCTTTCATTCTTTCCTCACTGAGCTTTCCTGCCACTTTGTTCTTAACCATTTCCATTGCCATTACAAATAGTAATAGTGAAAGGGCATTCCCCTGCTTCACTCCACTTTTTATTTGGAACCATTCCATCCTCCCACTCTCCATCTTAACACAACTCCTGTTATTCTCATACATGCTTTTCACTCTACTTACAACTCCTCTTTCCACTTCGGCTTCCTCCATAGCTTTCCAAACTTTATTTCTATCAACGCTACCATATGCTTTCTCCACATCCATGAACAACATTACCAAATATTTTCCATATTCATAACTTATTTCCATCAGATATCGGATGGCAAAGATAAAATCTATTGTAGATTTATGTTCTCTAAATCCATGTTGTTCCTTTCTCCATCTTCCTTTCATTTTATTTCTTATTCTCATTTCCAGTATCTTCTCATATAATTTTTTACAGTGGCACATCTGGAGATCTGATTTCAGGTTTTAATTTTAGCGACGTCTTCAACTCGGGAGAGTAAAATATTAAAAAGCAGTAGTTAGAATGTCATAATAACAACAAATTTTCCAAACCATGATTAATTGCAAAGGTGCTAGTAGCAAAGGTTAGCTTAATTATTTATAAAAATAAATAAAAAATAGTGGAGGTAATATTATTATGAGGTAAAAGAAAGTAAAAATTAAACTACGTAAGTAAAAACATATATAAAATGTATTAATATAGTTACAGACATTGAGACATTGTTCACATTTCTTGTTGACAAACTTTGGTACGCTAAATCAACTATATTATTCTTAATATGCTACAAACTAAGATTGTATACACACTACATAAAACTAATATAATACTGTAATTATTCAAACAAACCCTTGTAGTGTTTAATATGACAAGTTTCTCATTCATAGTTTACTTATATTCCAATGATAGTGGAAACAGTGAACATTTACTGAAGATATGACAAAACTTTCTCTCCATGTAAAATGATTTCAAATTACCGTTCATAGTAAAATCAACTATCTACACAATAAAAATATCCAGCAAAGTAACTCAACAGACATCTCCTAATGAATAGCTATATCAGAGCACGTCCTGAAAGTCTCCTGCGGTCCACAGCCGTCAGCCTTTGTACCGTCATCACACGTGCCCCAGTTGTTGCCTGGAATCATAAATAGGTTGTAATCATACCGAAGGAAATAGTTTATTATTTTCGTCGCGTCTTTCCCCCGTCCTGACTATCCGCGTATCTATAGGGGATCCAGTGTTGTAAAGGTGGTATCTGACAGCTAGCAGAAGGTTTTTTTTATCGCAAATATTGACTGACAGTGAATAATATCAATCTATTTGGAAATAATAATTATTATTTGCAAACTAATACTATATTATCAATAAAAAGTGTTGTCAAATGATTCTAATAATACTTCACTAAGGATGAGCCCATTCATTAAAAGAACAAAATATATAAAATAAAACATATTTTACAGAATATATAAAACTAGATGTTTTTTGTTTTGCGATTGTACAAACAGTAGATCACCCGCCTCAGTGGCCGCGTGGTATAACGCACTACTCTCTTGTTGAACTATACTGCCGAAGACGGGGAATTCGGGATCCGGTCCTGGTCGGGTGCACTGAGGGTAGTTTTTTCCTAAATGGTTTTCCTCTCTCACTCCATGCAAACGTGGGTAAATTTCCTCTAAATTAAACCTTCCTAGTCCCTAACCCAATAGTGTAATTATTACATAAGCGTATAACCCGAACGGATAATAATATGTGGTGCTAAAAAACCCAAGAGATTTTCATCATCATGAACTGTTTCCAGCCTATGGCCAGGTCCGTTTAGTAAAATGCCATCCTCTTCCTCTGTCTTTCCGCCACTATTCCTCCTCCACTTTCTTCCCCTTTCCTCCTCTCACTTGCACACTTGATGCTATCTGTTCTTCCCATCTCTTACTTGGTTTCCCTTGTGGTCTCTTCCCTACATACTTCATATCCATTAATCTTCTTTCAATACTCTCCCCTTACATTATCATTAGGTGTCCAGATCATTTCATCCTTGCTTCCTCAACTATCTCATGTACCCCCTGCACCCCAACTCTTGACAGTACATTTTCATTCCTAATCCTATCTCTTCTGGTGACAGCTAGCATTCTCCTCAAAAACTTTATCTCCATGGCCTCCAAATTCCTTGTTTCTCTGTTATCCTAAGTCCAAGTTTCCACTGTATACGTAGCTATGGGTATGAAGTATGCTATGTTCAACACTTCCTTACACCTCAGGGGCACTTCTCTTTCCATAGCTGCTATCTTACATACCTGTAGAAAACCTCTACCTGCTGACCTAGTTTCACTATATCTTCTCTGCAGGCCCCTTTTGTCTCAATCACACTACCAAGATAGTTTACGCTCTTTGCCTCTTTTAAATCTTCTCCATCCATTTATATCACCTTTCTTGGTCTTATTCTTTGCCTTGCCATCACCATCACTTCACTTTTCACCATGCTTAATTTATCCATTCCTACAGTTGTTCCTCTATTCCTCTTCCTTTTACTCCCATACCATCAAGTCACATGTAAACATTATTGATTTCATTTTCTCCTCCCCAAACTCCGTGTCAATCTATTCATGATCATTTCCATCAACAATACAAATGGTAATGGTGAGAGGGCACTTACCTGCATTACTCATTTAAAAAAAATTGGAGTTACTCCATCCACATTGGAGTTACTCCACCCACTCTCTCCGTCTTTACAAAACTCAAATTATCATCATACATATTCTTTACTCTCCTGGCCACTCCTCTTTCTACAACAACTCCTCCATAGCTTTCTAGTCTTTCTTCCTATCCACACTATAAAGTGCTTTTCTACATACATTAATACGTCTCCAAATCCCTTCCAAACTCGTATCGCTTTTACATCAACTGTATAATTCCAAATTTTAAATCTATCGTTTACCTAAACTATCTGAACACATGTAGCTCCTCTCTCCATTTTCCCTTTACGCTTTTTCTCACTATCCTGCCCATAATCTTTTCGTACATTTTCGCGCATTGACTCATCAGTGTTATGCCTCTGTAATCTTTGCACCTCTTCCTATCCCCTTTCTTGAATATTGGCAATACAGGGTGACGCGCGGAAACGGGCGATTTTAAATAATTCATTTAAAGAACATAGTTTAAGTTGGCAGGACTGTGATGAAGTCATTATTTTCCCGAGTCAATGCCATTTAGGTGTCATGGAGCAGTAGTCGGGTGTGCATCGAGCGTTTGGGGTAAAAGCATTTTACAAAAACAATGATTGTTAATGACGGTACACGACGAGAATTTCGGTGTCACTTTCAAACTTCGGCGTCATGATCCGGTTCTGTCATCTCACGCTGAAAGACATGGGCTTCAAACTTTGAAACAACAGGTTTAGTATTGATAAAGAATCATCCAGGACCAAGAAATAATGTTCAAACGCCAGAAACTGTCGAAGCAGTCAGAGCCTCGTTCCTGCGGAGTCCACAGCGTCATTCACGGCGACATGCAGTGTCATTAGGTTTGTCTCGCCGCACTTTGGCTAGAATATTGTTCTCAGATTTAAAGTTACATCCGTACAAGATTCAGGTAAGCCAGGAATTAAAAGGTTGTGCTTTCAATAGGAGAATTGTTTTTGATGAAAAATATCTAGCAATGTTAACGGAAACAAAACTTTCCCAGAAAGTCTTTGGATGTCTGATGAAGCCCACATTCATGTAAATGGTTATTTTAACAAACAGAAATTTCAGTATTGGGTTGTGGAGAATCCTCGACTTTTACACCCGCGACCTTTACACAGTGAAAAAGTTACAGTATGGTGTGCGGTGTCATCGAAAGGCATTATCGGGCCATATTTTTTTGAGGATGACAATGACCACGCGGTGTCTGTAACTTTAAAACGGTACGTCAACACGGTTCCAACATTTCTTAGAGATGAACTAGAGAACTATCCAGTGAACGAGTCCACATGGTTTCAGCAGGACGGAGCTACAGCTCATACTGAAAGAATCTCAATCGCCACTTTACGAGAGATTTTTGGAAACCACCTCATGACCAGGAACGACGATATCATTTGGCTTGAAAGATCACCAAATCTTTCGGCGTGTGATTTCTTTTTATGGGATTTTTAAAAATGAGAATGTTTACTCATCGTCCTCAAAGCATTAATCAACTGAAAGATACGATTCGTGAAGAGATTGGAGCGATCTCCATTGAGACGTTGCAGCGAGCTACGACGAACTTGTGCTCACAAATTCAGGAATAAATAAGAAGGGTAGATGGTCATCTCAAAGATGTTATCTTTAAGAAATGCCTATTGTGTGGAGTAAGTGACAAATTGCATAGCTGTAGCATTTATACAATCATTTTTGTATAGAAATTAAAATTATGTAAAGTTGCATAACAGAGTTATTAAAATTGCTCGTTCCCACGCGCCACCCTGTATAATACCTTTCTTCTAATCCTATGGCACTTTATTCTCCCTCCACACTGTCTTTACTACTCCATACTACCATTGTAGAACTATTTATCCTGCAGTCGTTATCATTTCCGTCCACTGCTGGTGCCTTTCCCTTTCTCATCCTTTCCAAGGCCTCTTCTGCTATTATAGTACGTAAAATAATAAATTAAACTGTATTACATTCTCACTGGTATCGCGTTATAACTGGCCACCAAAATAAATAAACGTGTTTTTATAGCTTGGATGAAGAACCATACAAAATAATAGTTTCAAAATAAAACGTTTGTGTTTCGTAAACAGCACACATTGACGGTTAGCTATGACGTCATCAACCGCCCTTGGCTGGCTCGCTCTCGTTTGAAGAACATTTTTTAAGTGAACTATATACGCCACTCCCACAAAAAAAATCTAACCGGTTATTTTCATAGGTTCGTGTTTAAATAATCTAAACTGTTACTAATTAAAAACAAATGGTTTGTTTATGTGAATGTTGTCACTGCCAAAAGAAACAACATATCAACAAATGGTCTTGCAGTTCATGTGGCTTGACAAACTTTTGCCAGCTGTCAGATACCACCTCCCTAATTGTGGATGCCCTACACAGTAATGGAGGAAAGGATAAAGAAGGGGTTAATTCCCATCCACAACAGCGTGGAGAGAGCATTGAAAAACAACCCATGTCAGTGGTTGAAAAGTTTAACGCATAGCTCATGCATTATAATCTGGATTGCTGGGGATGGGAAGTAAGGTCAGGGTTCAATATTGAGGAGATTTTCCCTAATAGTTTCTCACATTCCCTCCCACATAAATTCAGGTGGATTTCTTCAAAATTCTACCTTCTTTATTCTTAAAACATCAGCAGTCTAATTTTCGAAATAAGGGAGTTTTAGAAAATACAAACATATTTTTTGGGGTCAATATTTATTATTATTAATATAATTTTATATATGTTTTTATTATATATATATATATATATATATATATATATATATATACATATATATAAAATGACAACATTAAATCACATTTATCCTAACTTATTAATACGTCAAAATAGATCTAGTATATTTTATAGCTGTAAGTTAAGGCTCATATTATCTAAATTGGACTGTATCATTGATCCCTCTGTCAACAGCGACCTTTTTAAATGCGAGTCTAACGCCTTAGAATACGATATCACCAGCAATGAGTTGGTGAAAAATAAACACCAAAAGTATTTGTCAAGAATAATATTGTTTTAAAATATTTATACTCTTTAGCTTCATATATATTGAATGTAATTTTCACTAAATTATTATTTAATATATGATAATGAAAACATCAAATAAGCTAATTTTACTAAGTGCATTAATGATCGTTTTAATAAATCAGGCCAAGAGCATATAATGGATTTAATATTAGACGGCTTGATTTAGTATAAAAACGCGGTTTAAATAAATAACGTGTCCTAAATTGATCGCCATTATACACTTTCAGCTGCCCCCTTCCCCTCGAACATAGCCTACCATCCACTTACACACTCACTGTTACAAAATACATGGACACAAGAAAATTGGGAGTAGGGAGAATTCAATTTTGTGGGTTTGGGGTTCAAAACCGTAAGTTTATGACATGATAAAATTACTATTCAACCCTAATAAATAAGAACATTATTATTTTATACAGTAATGGCGGAACTTTATTTGTGTATGAAGGGAAGGGGAAGGGCAAGTAACAAAACAGTTTTTAGCGACTTTCTACCCTCCTTTCCCCTAGTTAGTGTTAAAAAATTGGATTCTCTTAGAAGCTATTTGTAGTGATCCTCATTTGGAGAATTTTTGAAAATTTTACTCTTTTAACAGATATTTATAATAGTGCTTCCCCAAAAATATTTCGAGATTTGAATCCATCTAGAGTTTATTCATAACAATCTTCTTCCAGAAATTTTTTGAAAATTGGACATTTATAAAATCTATTTGAAGTGGTCTTCCACCAGCAAATTTCAAATATTGGATACCATTGAAAGCTATTTGGAATGGTCCTCACCTGATTTTTTTTTTTAATTAGATGATATTAAAAGTGGTCTTCCCTTAACAGATTTTTGAAAATTGAGTGCTTTTAGAAGATAATCGTAGTGGTTCTTGCTCGAGTTTTTTTATGTGAACTGTGCTGGCGGCCGGGGTTCAATCCCAGGTCCCGGCACAGATTTATCTAATTACCAAACCCTTCCTTCACCTCTGACAAGACATCTTGTGAATGTGGGGAATGCCAGGCCTCCACCGTGGTTCGGATTCCACGTTAAACTGTAGGTCCTCCATTTCATCTCACAATCCCCCTACCATTACACATTAGCGTAAGTGCGTATAACCCGAACGGGTAGTAAGACGCGGTGCTAATAATAATAATTTTTATGTGAATATATTAGCTACGGGTTGTTTTTAAATGTTTGGTGCCGCCAGAAGCCATTTAGAGTGATATTCACCTAGAATTATTATTTTTATATAAAAAGGCCTAATAAGCTATTTTGGGGTGGCTCTTCCCTGGCTAATTTTTGAAAAGTGAATAACTTATTTGAGATTTTATACAAGGCCATCTTTCAGCGTCATATTAAAAATGTGGGGCCAAACTATCTCCTCCATTGGTGGATGTCACTTTACGGTGTAAGTTAGTGGTAAACGTTTCTAAAAGGTCAAGCCTGACCGCTGATGATTCATCTATGACTGACCTGCAGTATACGTCCACTGCAGCACGCATTGGTCGCACGTGAGTCCTGATGGAAGTCTTAAGGTGACGTTGTAATAGCCGGGCTCGGGCGCCGGCACGTTGTAAACCGTGCTGCCATCTAGCTGTTGCAGAGGGAACTGCGAGAAACACTCTTCCGTCTCTAGCTGGTCATGCGACTCAAGCGGGCATAGATGGAACTCGAAATGGCCGAGATGGTTCGCGGTTAGATCGACGGCAGTGACGAAAGTTTGACCACTTTCATATGTAAACCGAGTACGAGAAGCTTTCTGTGAGGTTTTCAGTCAGAGTCGTCTATAAAGCAAATATATCTCTTTACAGCAGCAAGTCTTATCACCATCACAAAACACTTGCATTAAAGGAAATATGTATTTTTATACCATTGTTTTGGCAATAGCTACGGCCATGGGTGCGACATGTTAACGGTGACAAAAACACTTGAAAACGGATTTTTTGTCATATACAGGACGTTTGGAAACTCAAAACTCAAACTGTACATATAGTTTGTTTGAACCAAAAGTAATACAAAATTCCTGGACACTTACATCCGGCAAAATATGCCAATACCATTAAATTGTGTTCAAAGTTTTGGCGTGTGGTGTTGGGTGAGCAAAACTGTGCAAGCATGCGTGTACAACAGGTTGCATAGTAGCTAGGCGCGCGACACTGCACACCTTTACATATTGGAGCACGGCAGCAGAACATACCATAGTTAATAGTAAACACTACTATGCAATCTGTTGTACATGCATGCTTTTACATCATATTTTAATCCTATTAAAATCCATATGTATATGCTAATTTTGAATTATGTGAAAAAAAATACTATTATTTATAACCAACATAGGCTCATAAAAATCTTAGACTCAATGGATGAGCTGCACAGTGAGGAAATGTACACCAATTTTTGTGAATGGTGACTGAGCAGGGGTTTAGGAAAACCCACCTTTAGTACATCCGGTTGGAATTCGAACCATAACCTCCCAGTCATCCACAAACCAGACGAGACTCGGTCGACTCCCTTGTCAGCGTACCCGCCGTTACGGCTTATAGTAAAAGTTAATCCGGGAAGGTCTAACTTACTAGTTAATTATATTACAAAGAAATGCAGTAGTTTACAATTAGCCCGACTAAATAAATGTAAAAACGACTAACCTGGTTTTCCAGTGACGGGAAGGTCGGGGCTAAAATCCCTGCGGGGTGTACTAAAAGTATTTTTTCAATAATTATTCAGGCCTACCACTATCCTTCCCCGCAAATACGAGTAGGCCTGCATTTCTCTAAAAATTAATCCTTCATTATCCATACCTAATTATTTATATTAAATGTGTGTAGACCGAGTGGGTTGCAGGACGCGATGTTATTATTATTATTATTATTATCACCATGTCTTACTACCCATTCGGGTTGTACGCACTTACGCTAATGTGTAATAGTAGCGTGATTGTGAGATGAAATGGAGGACCTACAGATTAACGTGCGATCCCAACCACGGTGGAAGCCTGGCATTCCACACATTCACAAGTTATGATTAATACATGTCTTGTCAGAGGTGAAAGAAGGCTTGGGTAATCAGATAAATCTGTGCTAGCACCGAGGATTGAACCCCGGACCCCAGTACAGAAGTACGACACTTTACTCCTAGACCACCAGGTCTCCGACGCGATGTTAAAATGGAAAGTTAAATATCCTCAGTAAAACAATTAATGAGTAATTGGTTTTGGTTAGTTGTTTAACTAAGGCTTTGACAAGTTTATGGTCCATGAGATGTCTACATACGTCTTAACAATGACGCCTGTCCCGTATGTGCCCGTGTTCTCATTAGGTCTCGGTCTAGGTAGAACGTAGTCATCTCCACATTCCCCACACTTTCCCCCATTTGACTGCCACTGTACCTGGAAACACACACAAGTGATAGAGACAAGATCTGAGGAAGAACATAGTCATCTCCACATTCTCCAAACTGAAAAAACTTGAAATTAACAAAAGAGGAAGAATTAGAAGAATACATTTATAAATGGCATGAGCAACAGAGAACAAGTAGTGTATGTGCACGGTAGGTTGAAATTCAGACTGCAGCTGAAAGGATAGCTAAACATTTGAATGTATCAGGATTTACAGCGAGCAGTGGTTGGTTGTGGCGGTTTCTTAAGAGACATAGCATCACAAATCGAAAAAAGTGTGGTGAATCATTGAGTGCTGATTTTGGTAATGTGCAGCCATTCAGGGAAAAGTTGAATCAAGCTATAAATGAAACAGGACTGATGTTATTTCAGCTGTACAATGCAGATGAAACTGGTGGGTTTTTTTGAGGTCTTTGCCTGAAAATACACAGGCCAATGCCGACGGTAGTCACCAGTTAAACACTTTTGTAGTTGGCAAATCCAAACGACCACGAGTTCTGAAGGATATTATGGATGACCTGCCTATGCTGTACTACAGTTCTACAAAGGCCCGGTTTACTAAATAAATATTCAAGGATTGGTTTAACCTCCACTTTGTACCTGCAGCTAGACAACAGCCTGCTGACGTGCTGGATGATACTAGGGTTAAGAGGACACTAGATAACATAATAAATTATACAATGAAATCGGCCATTTTCAATTGGAGCAGTACTTGACAAAATATAAAAAACGCGACTCTCTCTAACGCATGGAAGAATATTTTGTTAGGCAAAAATGATGAAATTGATTTGGAAGGATTGGAACGACAAGATTTTAAAGAGAATTTGTTGATGGGAGGGTAAATGGATCCAACTGTAGAACAAATTCAAGAGTGGCTGGAAGCAGACGAAAGGGGTCCTGGACACTACGTAATGGCTGAGGAAGAGATTGCAGAAGATGTAAGAGCTGCTACAAGACCTGAAGATGAAGATGGTGAGGACGAAAATGAAAATTGTACAAGAGATACTCATAAGCTTTCTGAAGTTAGAGAAGCACTAGATAGGTTTGTAAACTATCTGAATGTGAGTAAAGACATGGAAATGCAGCGTTATTACCAACATGTGAGACGGCTAAGGGAAGTTGTGGTTCGAAAACATCATTAAAAATACAAACAATTAAAAATGGATATGTTTGTTTCACACAGTTAAAGAAGAAAATGATGACAAATTTGTTAAAGTTCTTTTTTTTAACATCAAAGATAATTTTAATGTGTATATTATTAACTTACTTTTACTTTCCTCATTGTAATTAAAATGCATTGTTAACGCAAAAAAAAAAGAAATTACTTGTATTTTTCACCTCACTAAATTTTTCACCCCGATTTTACGGACAGACTTGCCCCCATATTATTCCGTAAAACCGAGGGCTTACTGTACATTTAAATTTAAAGATGATTTTTTAGCATGATATCACAAGAGGGGAGTGTTTTAAATATAATCGCTACACCTTTATATAGGTTTAATTTAATTAAAAACCGTGACAAACATTTTATAACACCATCTGCTTTAAATTAATTTAACAATTAAAGTTGTTACAAGATAGAAGATATCACTTAGCCTAATCCTCGAAGTAAATAAAAGATGCGTTTAAAGCAACATCAGGAGTGCGATGTCGGGGTTGCATTGCCTTACTCCCCCCTTCCACACCCTGACCTTAGGCACGCCTATGGCACAAGGTGACGCGTCACTCACTTAGGCAATTAGATTTAGGATGGAACATTTTGCTTTAGCACTACGTCTTACCACCCTTTGGGTTATACGCATAATTATGTACTAATTACGTTATTGTGCTAGGGATGGGTAAGGTTGTATTTAGAGTAAGTGTGCCCGTATTTTCACGTAGATAGAGTGGAAACCCATTCAGGAAAAACCACCTCAGTACATCCGAGTGGAATTCTAACTCCAATCTCCTCCCTGTCATTGGCAATCTAGTCTACTGCGAGAGTGGATTCACGCGTTCGCCGGAAAACGAGCGCAGAACGGAAACTGGGTCACGTGAAGAGCTCTAAGCCAATCATGTTCTGCTAAAGTTCAACCCATCTCTACTACATCCGCTCTGCCTGAGATGTTCACCAAGGTGGAACCAATCAAATCTCAGAACAAACCGTCTCAAATCAATGCGCATGCGCATTTGTCAACGCACGTGCTGTCCAGCCAGAAGCAAGCAGACAGCTTCGTCGGCCTTTGTGAGGAGATTTGAAATAACCCGTTAATGTAAAATTTATGTATCAATGTATTGGATTTTGCCACGATACAATGTTATAGTTTGAAAACATCGATCGGGAGAATTATCTAAAATATATGTTTATCTACTAGATAATAGAATATGTTGTTAATCAGCTGTTTTAAGTTAACGTTGCAATGCATCATGGGTCAATATACAATGTGTGAATTGCTGCGCTACTCATGCAGATTCTGTTCTCTATTTTCTGTGAACGTGTGAATTAAGGTTTATAGACTAAAAAACATGCGGCCACCAAAGTGAGTTAGGATGGAACTGTATTGTGTGCTACCATTTATTATAAATATTAATAATTTTGACACCAAAATGCAAGCCGTAGACTATTTTGAAATAGTATATTGGAGGGGTGAAGAGGGGATGGAAGGGGTGGATGTGCAGCAACAGACTTGTAATTTGACAAAAATACAGGAGTAATAGAAATATCCCCAGCCTCCTCCCTTCCCCAGAGTATATTTCTGGGTGCGCCACTGAATGTAGCCCTGTCTGTCCTTGCGACACGATGTCTGGGTGACAATGACTTGAGATACGGGACAATCTCGCAAATAGTGAGGTAAGTAAACACTTGAAACATCACTAGAAACCAGGCATAGCTTTTTTTTTTAAGTGTTGCCAAATACCTATAACGTAGCTACAAAATTACAAACATTATCTAATCATTAAAAACTGTAATGTTTGCCTTTGTAAATATAAAAACAAACCAATGTTCACTCAAACAAATATATATCAGAGAGTGGTGATTGTTTGTAAATTAAGGAATAAAATATTGATGAATAAATTAAAATAAACGTGAATTGATTTAAAACAACTCCCCTACCCTTCGCACAAAGGGACCTAAGCAGGGGAGGAAATGCCTTTAAATGTGTTCGTTGTCTGAATCACACCTGTAACTATGTGACCAACAGAGTGGTGACATTACTTTTATCCAGTAGTGAGATTCAGCCGGTTCGGACGAACCGGTTCTTAAAATTTCCCAGTTCACCGAACCGGTCCTTAATTTTTTTTCGAATCGGCTGCTATTAACGTTGCTGTCGTGGCAATGTGCTACATTAATGAAATTCGAGGATAAAGTTCAATATCGACTGATTAATCGATACTCATCATTACTATCGAACCACCAGGTTAAATACATAAACTTGTCGTTCATTCGTCTTTTAATAGAGATACATTCTCGTTGAGTTGGGAATTTCTGTTTGGTCCTTAAGATTTACTTTGTACTCTTATCACATTCCATTAGATTTTAATTTAAAATATGCATTTATTATGGACTGGGTGTGTATGATGATAATCAATTAGCGATTTGAAATTATTTCAAGGAAGGTAATAAATATATTCAATACACTATTCATGGTTTTTATTTTTCATTTTGAAAGAAAACCGGTTGTTAAAATGTTTGAATCCCACCACTGCTTTAATCGCACGCGTCTCAATGCACGTTGTGAAATATCGTACATGCGCAGTTATGAGCCCCCAAATGGTGCTATGTCCATTTCCGTTTGTGGACTCACTTGAGCTTTTAAGAGTTCTATTTTTAAGTTTCACAAATAAGTACAGGATACAGTCATGAATGTCTTAAATAAATAGATATATTCATATTTTGAACCGTTGGTAGCCCTGTATACTGGCCCACCCCGTCACTTACAGACATCCCGCCGCAGAAGAGTCCCATGTCATCGTAGTTGTGTGGAGTGTCGAACCCCAACCTCCACATGGATGACCTGCTGACAGGGTCCATGACCATCCCATGACCTCTGACCTGCGCCAACATCGCCACTATCAACAAATACTGTGACAATCCCATGATGATGATAATAATACAATTGCTACGACTTTATGCCGCTATATAATTATTGTTTCATTTATATATACCTTCACATCCTCTGCGTTGTAATCACTTATCTCAGATTACGTAGAATTATTTTTAGGTCAACAGATTTTGAGTACGGCATTGATTGTTGGCTTAATTAGAACTGTT
Organism: Timema poppense; assembly: GCA_902141375.1. Classification (NCBI taxonomy): domain Eukaryota; kingdom Metazoa; phylum Arthropoda; class Insecta; order Phasmatodea; family Timematidae; genus Timema; species Timema poppense. The sequence continues at coordinate 104,421 of CABFOV010001003.1, forward strand.
TGTAGACACTTGAGATTCTTACCTACATTTTGAAATACACATTCAAGGTGGTCTGATATTAAAAAAAAATCCTTAACTTATTTTTAAGACGTATAAAATGAGATGATTGTTTTAAATCTCTATTAGAATTTAAGTCTACCACAAAAGATTGACTGTTAACCTATTTTGGTTTGAAAACTTCATTTTTGTGTCACCCCTCTATTAAATCGACACATATTACATAAATGTAGTAATAATTATATTGGCTCTTAAAGTGAGATGGAAGGGGACGCGAGAAAAGTTCAGTATTTTTGCAGTTTTTATGGCAAAACTTTTTTGGCCAAAATAAAAAAATATATTGCTCTATTACAAGCATAAAGTTTAATTTTATTCAAATTCTGATATCAACAGTTGTTGAATATCCATCATGGGAATGTTGGCATTATCTAACAAACTTTTTTAATGAAGAGAAAAAGTCTTCATTAAATTCGAGAACACCATTGACAGGTATTCAAGAAATTTTGAGGTCAACATGTGAAGAAAATTAATCTCTATGTTTGCAATGGAACGTTTCATTTATTTTGGCAAAAAAATGTTTTGCCATAAAAACTGCAAAAATACTGGTCTTTTCTCGCGTCCCCTTCCATCCCACCTTAACTGTGTTTTTTTTATAACTTCACAAATTCAAATATATTTGCATATTTTTCTCATTAAACTCTTATATACCTATTTGTAGGCGTTCAAGTAGAGAAATGGAAAAATAGCAATTTAAAACTTAAAATGTAGCATGCATATTTTTATAAATAGCATTTTGTAGCACTTTGATATAAATGAAATTTCATCTTCGGTCAAGACACCTTTTTATTCTTTTAAGCTATAACACAAAATACGTTTCGGATGGATTCCAATATATTCTACAAAGCTCAAAGTTGTATTTTGCTAACGAGCCCTTCAGACAATGAGAAAAGCCCTTCTGAATTCTGAACCAATAATACTGACTTCTGGACAAACAAAACTGACTTTTGAACCAACTTTCTGACTTCTGAATCATCCCTTTTGACTTCTGAACCAGCCTTTCTGAATTCTGAACCAATAATACTGACTTCTGGACAAACAAAACTGACTTTTGAACCAACTTTCTGACTTCTGAGTTATCCCTTCTGACTTCTGAACCAGCCTTTCTGACTTCCGAACCAACAATACTGACTTTAAGCCAACCCCTCTGACTTCTAATTCAGCCCTTTTTACTTCTGAAACAACCCTTCTGACATTTGAATCAACCCTTATGAGTTCTGAACCAACAATACTGACTTATGAACTAACTATTTTAACTTCTGAACCAGCCCTTCTGACTTCTGAACCAACCATTCTGAATTCTGAACCAACCCTTTGACTTCTGAATCAATCCTTTTGACTTTTGAACCAGCCCTTTGACTTCTGAAAAAATCCTTTTGACATTTGAATCAGCCCTTTTGACTTCTGAACCAACCATATTGACATATGACACAACCCTTCTGACCTCTGAACCAAAATTCTGACTTCTGAATCAGCCCTTCTGACTCCTGGACCAGCCCTTCTGACTTTTGAACCAACCCTTTTGACTTCTGAACCAACAATACTGACTTATGAACCAACCATTTTAACTTCTGAACCAGCCCTTATGACTTCTGGACAAACCCTTCTGACAGAAAGGGCATCAAAGTGAATACTCTTATGGTGATGACAATAATACAGCACTAGATATAATCAGACAGTGACCGCATGAAGTGAATTTTTCTCCTGATTTAAACATAAAAAATTATCTATTTGATTCACTTAAGAATATACATTTGGAACAACTTTTTAAAATTACAAACATCTTTTTTCCCGTGGTAATGATATAACTGTCACAGCCCTGAGCTAGATTGGGATGTTTATCTTGATTTGGATAACTTTGTTGGACTGACTGAAAACACTGGCTAAGCAAACGTGATGTAATTAATGAATTAGAAAACATTAAAGCGGAATGTTGACTACCCACAACAAACTTGTTCTATTTGTGAAGTAAAGAGGCCAGATCGGGCTACAAAAGGCTTTGTTTGACCATAGAGAAATGTATTCCTTTCTCTATGGTTTGACTGTCATAGAGGGGGATACTTTATGGCCTGTTTCGGAGGCAGTTACTCTGTCCGTCACTGGATCATAGCAGGTTATAACTTCGGGTCATCAGTGGTACTTGTGCTAGAGGGCAATCGCCTGTGTCCAGGGTACCAAGTTCGAGTCTTGGATTCGTACATGTACGTTGTTTAGGTTTGTTCTTGAAGTCGGCGTCACTCTTTGCCATGTATTCCTCTCGAGTAGACGTGTTTCAATAACTCTAAAGGAGAGATTGAAAACTAAGGACATAAGCACTGTCGAAAGTAAAGTCATGATCATACAGAACAATTATTGTATATTTATGATATAAGTGAACCTACCCTTCCCCGCAAGCTATCCTGACAGATCCGGCCCACGGGAGGGGGACAGGCGACAAAACTTGAATATTAGTGTTATTTTAAAGCTATTGATAATATCTATCAATAGTGACTATTAAATATCAAATTACTTGTAATATGATTACGTGGAAGTAGATAGTTTATCCAACCCACTTTGTTGGTCAAACTGTCTAAATTGTCATCCTTGAATTATACTCGACTGACGATAATGGGGGGATGAAGGTTCGAATCACAATCTGGTGTGCAAAGGCTCTTCTTCTCTAAATGGTTTTATGATGTCCCTAAAAGCAAATGCGCATACACTTAATTTAAATTCCACCTATATTATATCTAGCACGCTATCGTAATTAGTGGGTAAGACCTAAATGGGTAGTAAGACGCAGAGCTAAAATGTTTTAATAGCTTAAGATATGTTCATTTGTATTAAAGTATTGGTGAAAAGAATGTATTATATTTATTTTAGATACTTATATTGGACTTGTATTTTTCCACTAGCATGTGTCTTAATATTTATTTGAGCTAGACACACAACATACATTCATTTAAAGACATTTGCTGAGCGAGATGAATTTTATTTAAATGCATTAGCACTTTCCTGATGGATCCGGACAACTGGTGGCCGCCAACTGGGCGCCAAAAGTAGCCCCACTATTTTTCTTTTAAAATCTTTTCACTTTTTTTCTAACATAATGCAATGCACTTTTTCATTTTAATTAAAAAGTGATGAGTAAAAGCAAAAGATGCACTCTTTGATTATGTGCAACATCATATTTTATTTAAATGATCTTTGTCAAGTATTAATGCATTGCAATAGTTAGGTTAGGTTAGGTTAGATTAACTTTATAAATATGAACTAATTAAGTTTCCGCTACTAAGATTTTATTTTAAGCAACTCCAAAAATGAATATTTACATAATTGAAAAATATATGAGGTTGCGATGAAAAACATGATTAGTTAAAAAAAAAGTTCATTTTTAGTTTTTACCCATCACTTTTTAATGTTAATTGAAGAAGAATATAAGAAACAATGGTGCATTTTTATATTCTAAAAAAAAGTGCATTGCAATATGCTAGGAAAAAGTTAATAAAAAAAAGTGTTTTTAACGTCCAGTTGTCCTGGCGCCCAGTTCGCACGCACCCAGTTGTCCTAGACCGCTTTCCTGAGGAGCGATGGAAATGTAAAACAGAAAATTAGTGAAACCATCCCCAGCGCATCCAGTTGAGATATCAAGCATTTCCCGACCTCCATTGTCAGAGCTGAACACACCAACACCAGAAGATCTCTTTATCCCAGTGTTCTGTGCTGGGATCCAGGGTTCAATCCTTGGTCCCGGCACAGATTTATCTGATTACCAAACCCTTCCTTCACCTCTGACAAGACATCTTGTTAATGTGGGGAATGCCAGGCCTCCACCGTGGTTCGGATTCCACGTTAAACTGTAGGTCCTCCATTTAATCTCACAATCAACCTACTATTACACAATAGCGCAAGTGCGTATAACCCGAACAGGTAGTAAGACGCGGTGCTAATAATCATAATCATTTATCCCAGTGTTTCTTAACCTTTTAGAAGTCATGAAACACTTTTGATTAAAAAAAAATTGCAGAACATCCATGTTGAAGTGTTATTTTTCAATTTAAAGAATATGATATTCTATTGGTTTGGAAGTCAATGCGTGTAGCAGTCTTCAATTGTTTGAATCATAGTAGCCAACATCACTGAGAACTGTTATCATGTGTCATCTTTCAGCGGAGGAACACTTGTAACCAGTTCACGTAACACCTGTTAAGACCCACTGCTCTATCTGATGGTAGAACTATCCTAGAATTATTAACAATGATGATTTCCTCTAATATGAGTTAGTAAAACAACATTATGGAGCTCATGACTTTATGTTTCTCAACTTCTTGGTATTTGTCAAGGGATTTCCAGCTCTTTATTTACATTCAATATTGATAAAGCTTGAAATGTGAAATACTTAAGTAGCTAAATAATAATAATACGCATTGGGTTTTTTTTAAATACATTATCTATTGACATGTTTGATAACAACTTGTGAAGTGGTGACCTGAAATCACAGCCCCAATATTATCCTTCAATGCCACACTCAACATAGTTTTATGCAACCTACTCTCTAATGTGCTTTATTAAACACAGTGGACACAAGCTGAAATATAAAAATATTTTGACTTGGCTTGGTTTGCATTAAACTTGATTTTAATTAAATGCAACTCGACAGGCAAGTCAGTAGTGGATATAAGTAAATTAAATGTAACTATTACAGGCAGCAGGTCTCAAGTATATCCTTGTTTAATCTCTGAACAGACAGCCTGGTGCTTATTCTGGCCTACCCCTTCCTCCTTCGCCCTGATACAGGCAAGAGAGAAACGTTGAGTCAGAAAATCTCTCCATTTAGTTCACATTTTTTCTAAGTCAGGAGTTTAGCTACTCCATTCACGTTAGGAATTACTCTCTGGAAGATCTTTTTTCCTACCAATATCCTACTATATAATAGATTTCTGGTAGGAAAAAAGGCCTTTCAGAAAACAATTCTTACGGTGAACGGACTTTATGTAAAAATGCCTTCCAATGGTAAGCTTCTATACAGGTCTGGCCTGTAGTGATACAAGACAGTCACAAATAAAATGTTTCTTGAGGTTAATGTGCAGTAGCACAAATCCTTCACTCAGTCAAAAAGTATTAATAAACCCACACATATCACCAGTCAATTTCATGTAAAGATTCTCATGGAGAGCGCACATGTGGTTCTCTTATTTTTATTCAGTCATGCTACATTTAGTTGTCCACATGTATTGGTGCGGGTCTTCCATATTTTACTAATTCGTTCTAATTTATTTGTAGAGTCCATACATGTTTTTATGTGACTCCCATATTCTTCACTTGGTTTGAATATAATCAATAATAAATCATTATCATGCTATTAAATTAATGATATAAATAAAAGTTGGTAAGTCAGACCCGTATTAGAATACAAAATTTTATTTTGTTTGTAATTATATTCAAGCAAATAAAATGGCAACAAAATATATTTGCACCTTAAACTATAAGTTTTCATTTTGTTTGTTAATATATAATAGAATTTCTTCTATCTTTAAAATAGTATATTTAAAGAATGGTCAAATTCAGGGGAAAGTTTATTTATTTGTCTGTATTGGGGAGTGAAATGCCTTTTGTCCCTTCTGATTCACTGGGAATTGAAAGGATCCCCAAAAAGATAGACTGGGTGCTTATTCTTTCAGTTCCCAATAATTTCTTACAGTTTTGCCCAGAGACTCTATTTTGATTGTTTACTTTTTATTCAAACATTATTTTTGTTTCTGAAATAAATATTTCAAAAATAGTCATTTGTATCAAGATAATTTTGATTTTTTTAAATTTACTTACAAGTATGAGTTTAGATCTGAATTAAGAATTAGGATTTTTAGTCAGATAAAAGTCTATGATTTTTTTTATCGATTTTATGTGATTACCTGGAGTTAGGTGATTTTACCCATTTTAATTGCAAGCAAGAGTTGATATTTCAGAGATGTTCGATACTCAAAATTATCTCTAGTTAATGAGGAAAAATTAACAATCTAATCTCGAGAGTTGATTTCATTTCTAACATGTTTTAAAAATTTGAATAAAATTCAAATATCAATATAAAAAAAGAATGACATTCCAAGAACTAAGTAAGCACCTGCTAGACAAACCACATTATTAAAACTTTTGGAGAACATCAAAGTTTGCTCAATCACATTCATAAGCTGAGAGTTGGAACATAAATAAAGTCAAAAATGTATTTTTTTAAATTTGAATAGGTCATTTTTTTTATTTTTTATTTAGCACCGCGTCTTACTACCCGTTCGGGTTATACGCTGAATAGGTTATAAAAATCATGGTTTAGTCTCAATAAATCTTTCAACTCAAAAATAGTTTGTGTACATTTCCATTAAATGTAAATATCAAAACTCTTGTCGAAAATTATTAAAAGTGGCAAATTTTATCTCGTCACTTTGATTTCTAACATTTGAACTTGTCATGGTGATTGTAATAGTTTTTATCAAATAAAATTTGTTGAGATTCCAAAATATGTTTTTTTGTTTATGAACAGATATAACATTATTTGCTTTGTACAAACATTAACAAGAATCATATGATTACAAATAATTACATTTCATACACTTAAAACAAACAAACAAAAAATTAATATTTACATGTGATATGATTTGAATTTTTTTTTCTAGCTCAAGCTCATCTTTATGTAACCATTTCATAAATGGATGAAAAAAGGTCCTAAAAATGTGTTGTTTAACTGCATTAAAATATATACTGTACAAATCTTGGGAGAATTCCATCTTGTAATGTTCATGAGCATTAAATTCCCCTTGTAGATGGAAACATTTTGCTGGATATATATATATATAATGTATACAACAGACTTATACATTCATGAAAAAGCCCAACAATTATTTAAATCTATTTAACTATATAAATGAAAAAGTGAGTAACAAATAAAATAACAAAGACAATTTGATTTTCACAGACAAAAGATGAACAAAGTTCAGAATTTAATTTGCACTGTTTCCACTGGACAATGTGGTAATAATTCACCTCTAAAATAAAAATCCTTTATTTTAATCATAAAACTCTCTTTAAAAAAACATGAGTTATTTGTTGAGTGGCAGCAGTGCAAGGTGTGAACTTACTTTCATTCTTATTTAGAAAATAAATTTGAGTACCCTATCAAGCTTTTTAATATTGCTTTTCTATGTGCTGTTCCACTCTTAAATTACCATAAATTCAGATGGACACATACCATCTCTTTCTAACCCATTGGTTTCATGTTATCGCCATCCTTTTTTTATCAAGTAGAGTTGCCATTTTGTAGCTTAAAAAACAAACATAATTTTATGGAATATGCATACTATACATGACATTCACTGATGCATCTAGTGAAAGCAATACAAACCACCAAATAAAATTTTAAATCTTATTTTTTTACAAAATATGATAATTAACTTTGTGTCTCAGTTTTACGAGTTTCCAAATATATCAAGTCATAAGTCTAGTTCCAATTGTTTGGGAAAATCAATAGTTTGCTGGTGGCACTAGTAATAGTCATGAACAAAGCCTGAAAAGTCTACAATGGGTATATTTCATAAGAGGTTTACAAAAAATTAAAATATATTTTACCTCTTGAAATATTTAAAGTACCTAAAACATGAGAGAGTCTTGTTAGAAACTATTTTTCTTTTGATTTTACATGGATATATTATGTGGTGAAAGGAATTATAAGAACAGTTCAAATTTATTTTTTGAAAAAAAAAAAGGGGGGGGGGGCCANNGGGCCACTAGCACTTCCCATTTATGTGTGAGGGCGTTTTAAAGTTGCAAAGCTGGAAACAGAATTTACACTAACCAGTCTTGTAAGAGAGTTGTTGGGTTGAAAACTGAAGAGTTATGTCAGCTTCTCCCATCTATATAAAAAAAAAATATTTTGCTACATGTACAATGTTTAGTCTATTAGTTTACATTCATATGGAAACCAGTATACTTCTTCATTTGTATAGTTCAATTCGCTGCATTTTGTTGTAATTGTCAAGACAATGTTAAATATTTGAAATTATATTTTGAGCAACCATTTATTATACCCTAATATACGTTTGGGCGTATTTATTATACCCTAATATACGTTTGGGCGTAGAAACAATCAACCTAAAATGGTGGTCGATCAGTCTGGGGCATTTTACACTAATTATACTTCACAGTTATTAATAAAATTAGTATTACCACAGTTGGTAACACATGGCAACTGAGTTAAGGATTCCTGGTTTCATTCCTGACAGGGTCGAAGATTTACTATTGGTAAATTGTCATGTGGGGGACAGAATGTTCCGTTTTCCTTAGTATTAGGCACTTACTCTTAGCAACTTTCCCTGTTCTTTTTTTTTATTTAAATTGATGTGAGTTGCTGATAGCCAAAGGGAATGTGAACCAATGTCCTCTTGGAAAGACATAGCACAGCTGTTTGAAATGCACCTAAGAAGTCTGCCTACCAGTTGTGAGCTATTATTGTTGTTTTCTGTTATTAATTTTGTTCATAATTGTGAAACTAAGGTTGTAAACAACTTATTATATTATAAACAATCTAATAAGGTATGGATAAGTTAGGTAATTTTTAAGAAAGTGCAAATACATTTGCATGGATAGAGGAGGAGAAAACCTTTTTATTTAACTGACTTATAAAAATCATCTTCATTTTGACATACCAGAATTAAAACCCCAACTTATGCATCACAGGTGATTTTTATGAAGTTTATATTTAAAGAGGGCTTAGTATAATAATGATTTAAAAAAACAATTATTGACATAAACTAAAATTCAAATGTATTGTCATAAAGTGTTTAAACTTTGTGTAACTTAATTAATTTAGAATATAGAAATTTTCTGTCTGTCTTGAGTGGATAAGATCTAGCAACTGCACTCTCCTTAAGATCTGAACTGAAATTTAAGAGTAGAATGGTCTATAGTACCTTCTTCATATAGGTACCAGTACCTATAATAATAATTAATAAGGCCTCAAAAGTGACAAAAAAGTTTTCTTTGAAGATTTATATTAAATTTGGATCAAAACCGGCCAGTCAAATTAAACATAGCATGTCCACCAGCTATTCACAAATAATACATATGAAAAAGCACATTAAGCATATTATTATAATACGTCATTAAATAAATATGATACAATTGTATAAAATGAAATATAAATTTTAAAAAAAACCACTAACACACATTCACAAACATTTCCATATTTTAATACGTCCATGCATGGGTATAGCCAAGGGGTGGGGGGAGTGGAGCAGCTGTCTGTTTCCATCGCCCACTAAATCAAGTAAATAAAAAAATACTTAACTAAAAGTAGAAATAAAATGTATGCGGAGAAAATTAAGTTTGGACATCAATATTTTGGAATCCATTGATTATGGCAACACATACCACAAAAGTATGCCTTTATTATTTATTATTATTATTATTATTATTATTACTAAGCTCTTCTTTTACTCTAAGTCAATCAACCTGTACATTGAATAAAATTGTCTAGTGTTTTCATTTTAGTATTCACAAACTCATAAATCAAATTTATAAAAGAAAATGAACCAAATTTTTTATCAAAAATTTATAGACTTGTAAAAAGGTAAAAACTCTCATTTAATGAAGGTGTTTAGTTTTTACTTTTATTTATAATTTAAACCGATTTTTTTTTACTTTTTACATATTTTAAACAAATTATAATGGATGTAGATTATTCTACAATGATAGAGCTGGTATGGTATTTAGTGAACATGTGCCTCGTGAACGACTTGAACAGTGCTCCGGAAATACACATTTGTACCGTAAAACTGTCATTAAGTATCTTGCAGAGAGTCAAGTCCTGGCTAAGGTCGACAATGAAAGGGGAGTGTCTCACTGGGCTATGCTTATTGAGTATGCACACAAAAACTGCATTGGAAAAAAAAGAAGGAATTTGGAAAGGAAGTGCTAAAAAAGGTTTTCAGCAAATCCAAAAAAAAAACTTTTTTTTAAAAAGTTTAAGATATTTTTTTTGATAAGATGATTTTTTTGTAATTTTGCATTCGAGAAAACTAGTCTTAGTTTAGATCTTGCTGTAGTTTTCATATTAAAAAATTGTTTTGGTTTATATTTTTTTAAAATAATATGAAAAAGGGTGCGTTTTTTGTAATTTTGCGAAATGTATTCGTTAAACGCATGAAATTACTCCCTTATATCATTTTTTTTTTAAATTAGACTTCCTAGTTTTCAAATGATTGAAGATTGAAAGTTTTTTTTTTCTTCTGAACACTTGCATGGAAGGGGAATGTGCTTTTAGCCGCCCCCCCCTAAATTTCTGGAAATAAATACAAAGGTAAAGTTAATATGTGACTTTTATTTAAGTCCTGCATTACAGGTTGACTGTTAAGTTGCCCTCACCCTAACCCATGGAAAAAATCCTGCTGCCATGTTATGTGTCAGTATTTTTACTTTCAATTGTGCTTCATTTTCTACAATTGTAATATATTTGTTTGATAACATACTAAAACTTTAACAAATCGATTGAATCGAATTTTATTATAAAAAAATTTACCAAAGTAATTTTTAACATTATGTTTGTAGATGCCTCTCGCTTAAACAATATTACACCTAATAATATTTGTTAAGACAATATAAATGTATGTCTGGTGCAACTTTAGTGGTAAAATGAAAAATATAGCACTAATGGCTGTGAAATATGTTAAGTGTGGAATGTGCAAGGTTCACTTTTTCATTTCAAAGTGAAGTCGAATAGATTTGAGTAATACTAAATATTTTTGAAGCTGAATCGACTTTTGAACACCAACATTAAAAGTATATATTACTGAAAAATGTGCATATTGTAACTTGCAGTATAATGTAGCTTTATTGTTAAATATAATTTATAAAATGTTATATTTTAAACTTAATTAACATATTTTGTTCAAAGTTGATAAATCAAGTTGTTATCAAATTATTTAGCTAATTTATATCAATTTGGTTATATTGGCAACTTTGCAAAGTTTGTGTTATGTTGACTACCTCTATTCTTACTTCATGTATCTGTGCCTAGTATTTGTTTGCAGGTCTGATTACTGGTTAAACCTCTGCCAATTATTAATTAAATACACTGTTTTACACTGTATCAATGAGTGTAATTTTGTTTCATGGCCTATTGATCCTAATAATTTTTCTTATTTTTTACTTTTTTTACTTGTCTACATGAATTTGTACTGTACACAACTGCATAAAATCATTAAAATTTAACAGAAATGTGTATATGTTTAAATACTTTTATTGTTGAAGCATAGTATTAATTGTCATATCTGGAATTTTACTTTCGAATCAGAGTTGAAGCTTACAAATATTTAAAGTGAAGTCAAAGTTTTCAAAGCTTTGTACACGCTTAAAAAGATGTGTTGAACATTAAAATTTTACTTGAATAGAATTTATTTAATGATGATATTTACATTCTTGAATTTTAAATGTGTGTTCAAAGTTCTGATTTTCAATCCAAAGTTTTCAAAACATACATTTAAATTTGCTTTGACCTAAGTCTGGTATGCTATAAATTGTATAGCCTACCTTTAAAAACAACTAAAAGAATTTATAACAAGTTAAACCATATTGGTAATGTGTTTTTTGTAAGTGTTTAGCCTCTTTTCCAAAATAATAGTTAAGGCTAAGTCTTCTTTGAGTCACTCTTAGACTGATTGTCAGAACATGTCAAACATTCAAAAGCTTCCACTCTCCCCCTACTTGTTTTTAATTTATGCATTAAATATTGTTAAATCATTTTCAATAGGGTTGTAAGAAGCATCAAAATGTTGAGCTCCTAGGTCAATCCTTCATAGTTTCAACTTCAATATTCACAATAACCTGCGCAAATTCCAAACAAAAGAAAACTTTGGATATAATTATTATGAACATATTTGAAATATCCCACTAAATTTCACATATTTAAACACAGAATAGTGATTAGATGACATCTAAAACGTAAGAATGGATAAATTCAGATATGTTAGCAGTATAGAATACCTATAGTTTGCTTTGTTTTTTCTGTCTAAACCCCACCCCACCCCTCCTTTTTTTAACAATACACACTTAATGGGCGATTTTTTAAAAAAGCAGTGTTTGTGACAGAAACTAAAATCTTACTTTCAACTTCAGCTTCCACTTTGCTTTGAAGGTTTTAAGCTTCGCTTCGATTTTGAATTAAAAAATTACCCTTGCACACCCCTAAATATAATTATTACAAATAAATATTTTTAAAATGTTCATTATAAGAATTTAAAACTCATCATTTTACATACAATGTTGCATTTAATATTAAAAATATAAATACTTTTATCAATATATTATAATAATTTTGAAAACATAATAATATATGGCTGATATGATTATAGAAATTTCAAGATTAAATTATTCATAATTAGAAGAGATTTCTATTGTATGCATTTAAAAAACAAGTAAAGAATGTTTTTAACACAGCTAGTTAAAGTAAGTGTAACAGAAATCAGTCTTACAAAATCGATGAACGTACAACCACTTAGCTTCGCTCAGAAGCACAAGCAGACCACTTGGGAAGTGGGACAAACTCGTTTGATTCAGTTTTCCATGCAGACATCGGGGCGCACAAAGAGTTCAAGTGCCTCTGCCGTGGCTGTATGTTCTGCATTATCCTTTGATGATTTGCTTGATGAAAGTTGACAGAAATAGTCACTGGATGCAACACGAGTGAGCTTGAGCCATCAGAATTGGCATTTGGTCCAAACCCCAGCACCCCTAGGTAAGGCGCTAACACATCAGCATCCAAAGTTAAAGGAACATAATAGGATCCCCTATAGTCAAGAGCAAAAATGGGTATTCCATAAGATGGTGTTGTGGCAGGCCTGGACAGGGCTGGAGAGTCTATCAGAGGGTATTGGGTGGGTAGAGGTGGAGGTGAAGATGACATTGAACACGTATCACTGTCTCGACGTTTCAACGTAACCTCCTCATGATCATTGTTCATATCAGAGCTATACCTCTTCCTCTTCACCACCAGTTCATAGTTTGTGGACGCTGTGCTAAAGCTATTACTATTGTTCTTTGAGTGCTTCTCTACACCGTGCTCTGCCGAGAACCTCTGTTTGATGTTGTTCTTAAACTTGTAGAGGGACGCATTGCTGCTGTGATCCGGGATCGTCTCTGGAACATGGCCAGTAGACAACTTGGGACTTGTGAGCATTTCCCGGAGCTGACTTGGCCCGGAAAGGTTAATGATGCTCTCTTCGTAGTCCATGCCCTGGGCGATGACTGACACGGGTTGGATGCCGCTGCTCCCACCAATACCAGAGTCTTTATTCTCGGTGTGGCCTGACTCGCTGGAGCCAGGAGAGCCCGTGCTGAGACCTGATGCTCCCAGGGGAATGTTCCCACCACTACTGCCTGATGATGTGCTCGTTGTCTCACCATTGTTGGTACGAGGAAAGTTGAGCCGATCATCTACAAACAAATAAGTCCAATGTTGAGAAAAATAGCGTTCTGCTGAGATGCTACCAAATTTAGGCTATCCAGTGTAAAAGTGGTGGTAACTGACAGCTAGCAAAATATACCAGCTATACAGGGCCGGATTTACATATGTGGGGCCCCCCATAGACCCATGTAAATTACATCATAGCATGTCTGAGGAAAGGTACCAATTAAGCAACTTTTTGTGTACAGCCAGACTGGGCGAGCGAGCAAGTGACTAAAATATAAAATATAACAAATGTGTTGTAATGAGAGGTGGCCAGACTGGAGCAGTGTGAGAGTGACCTGAGTAACTCGCTTGAATGTTTTTGTTTTTGGGAAAGCAGAGTCTGTGATTCCCTTTTAAATTCTTTACAAATAAGAGATTCTAAAAGACTGCCTTCTTTTCTTAAATTAAGATTGTGAATTGAATGAAATGAGTGCAGTTTAAAATATCATACAAATGTATTTGGTTGTGTTCATGCGCATGTGTTTATTAAATAAAAGTTTTATTTTGAAAATAATATTTTGTATGGCTTTTTCTCGAACTTATAAAAAACATTTATTTATTTTGGTGGCTATAAGAATATCTAATTGTGAATATAATCATCATCATCAACTGTTTCCAGCCCGTGGCCAGGTCCGTTTAGTAAAATACCTCCATCTTCCTCTTTCCTTCAACCATCCTTCTCTTCTCACTTGCACACTTTCTGTTATCTGCCTCCCTTGCAGTCTTTTTTCTACACACTTCATTCCCAAAATTTTCTTTGGTATACTCATTACATACCCATACCATCTCAGTCTTGCTTCCTCTAATATCTCATATACTCCTTGTACCCCTAATCTTTCCCAGATAACTTCATTACTAATTTTGTTTCTCCTCGTGACAGCTAACATGCTCCTAACCAACTTCATTCACATGGCCCCCACTTTCCTAGTCTCTCTTACATTCAATGTCCATGTTTCTGCAGCATCTGTAACAATGGATACAACACTTCCTTACATTTTAAAGGGACTTCACTTCTCCATAGCAGGTCTCTTACACACCTATAGAACAACTCTCACTGCTGTCCTCTTCTCATTAAATACACTCTAGTTCCACCTTTCGCCTCATTCACTTTTCCAAGATATTTTACGTTCTGTACTTTTCTCAGCTCTAATCCATCCACCTTTATAGCTTTACTAGGCCTTATCCTCTTCCTTGTCATAATCATCACTTCACACTTCGCTATTCTAAATTCATTCCAAACTCTTTCACTTCCTCATTATATTCCTGTAACTGTTTCCGTACATCCTCTTCCTTTCCTCCCCATACCATCAAGTCATCCGCAAACACCATGGCCTTAATTCTTTCCTCCCCGAGATTTACTGCACCTTTGTTCATGACTATTTTTCCATTACCTTTACAAATATAAGTGGTGGGAAGGCACTCCCCTGCTTCAATTCATTTTTTTATTTGGAACCACTCTGTCCTCCCACTCTCTGTCTTAACACAACTCCTGTTATCCTCGTACATACTTTTTACTCTCGTTACAACCCCTCTTTCAGCTTCAACCTCCTTCATCGCTTCCAATCTTTATTTCTATCCACAATATTATATACCTTCTCCACATTCATAAATACCATTTCCATGTCTTTCCCATATTGATATCTTCTTTCCATCAGCTGTCACGTGGTAAATATTAAGTCTATTTCAGACCTCTGTTCCCTAAATCCATGCTGTTCCTCTCTCCAACTTTCCTTCATTTTATTTTCCAGTATTGTAACATATATTTTTGTACAGTAATACATTAGCGTTATCCCCCTATAATTTGTACACCTTTTACTGTCTACTTTCTCGAAAATAAGTACTATAACTTTCTTTTTCCAATCTTTTGGTACCTTGTTGTCTTTCCAAATCACTCTCAGCACCCTGCCAATGTATACCAACTTCACCTGCAGGTCTTAGCAATTCCACGGTCAGTTTGTTCACACCCGGTGCTTTTCCTTGTTTCATCCTATTTGATGCATCCTCCACCTCTTTCCTCCTCTTCTGCTGTTTATTCCTGTTCCTCTGTATCATACTCATATCTTTCCTTTTACCGTTTGAACATCTTAAAATATCTCAGAGATTGTTCCTTTTCTTCATCTCCTCCCTTCAACATTCTTCCTTCTTCATCCATCATTCTAGATTCTTGTATTCTCTCTCTCATCTTGTTTCTTACTTGACTATATAACACCTTCTTACTTCTTTCTACCATTTCCACCCATTTTTGCAGCCAATCCTTCCTGGTTGCTTGTACCACTCTCTTCTCTATTTTCTTCTTATCCCTATATTCTTCCTGTTTCCTCATTTCTATTCTTAAAACTCCTTCTAAATGGTTTATTCTTCTCCTCTACTGCTTCCTTCACCCTGTCGTTCCACCAGAGTGTGTCCTTCCACCTCCTTTTATTATTTGTCCTCACACATACCTCGTTTACAGCGCCCACCAAACTGTTCTTAAACCATTCCCATTCAACATCCACACTTTGCATCTTATCCTTGGATATTAATCTTCTTGCCTTTCTTAGGTACAGTTCTCTTTCCTCTTCATGTTTTAGTCTCCACACCCTTATTCTTCTTTCTTGTCTTACTACATTTCTCCTACATTTCCATCCTGATGTATGCCAGCAACAACCTGTGGCCACTATCTATGGACACTCTTGGTATTACCTTGATGTTTAAGGTCTGCCTTTTCATTTCTTCATCTATGATAAAGTAGTCTATCACCGACTTTTGTTCGCCACATTCCAACTGTATCTAGTTATATTATGAATTTTTTCTTTCCTTATATGACCTGTTTACTAATTTCATATTTTTCTTGCACATAGCTCCATCAACCTTCTACACTCCTCGTTTATCTCTCCCCATCCTCCTTTCCCTAACAGCCCCTCATCCCCTCCTCATTCTTTTCCTACTTTTGCATTAAGATCTCCTATTACTACCTGACACTCCTTTTCCATTTGCCGTTCTAAATCTTCCTCTAATTTGTCATTTTTTTCTGTTGGGCACTGCACTTGAGGGGCATACTCTTTTATCACCTCCACATTTTTACCTCTATCAGTTATTGTCATTTTTATTATTCTGTCATTCATCCCTACCACCTCCACCTACAGCCCTTCTATCACTACGAAGACTACTCTGTGTCTCTCCTCTCTCCATCGTTTCCCATCCAATGCAATGACTCCATTCCTTACTTCCCTCATGACACCCCCTCTCCATTTGATCTCGCTTGGATCCAGGATATCCACTTTCCTCTCATACATCATGTCCACAATCTCCTCCAATCTTCCAGTCAGTGTTTTAATGTTCATAGCCCCTATTCGTAGCTGTTTGTCAACAATTTTTCCGATTTGGCATTTTACTTTGTTTTCTCAAGTATTTTTGTTTGTTTCAGCCATCGGCTTACTAAGCCTGTCGTGTCCAACACCTTAGTAGCGAGGCTGCCACTTATAGGTCCTCAAGTAGACCTTCACATGGTGGTAACCTTTCCTAACTGAGGCGATGGGTGCTAATAATGACTTAGCTAATCATCATTAACCCTCTAACTGCCATCCCAAACACGCTGGTAGCCAACTGGCCAGACCTTGTTCCAAGCTTGTTGGTTTTGGGTCCTGACGAGTCTTCTGTTTCTCTTCTACACCTAGCCTAGTTTCCGGTGGGGTTCAACCCAACCTCCACTAGATTACTTAGATTCCAGGCTACACCACTTGACGGTGAGCTCAAGATTGAGTAGGAGAGGTTTCATGGAACTCACCAGATAGGCTACTTGTGTTGCATGTCACTACCCCATTAGTGTGAATATAATATGTTTTAATTTATTATTTCATGCACTATAATATTTCTTGTTGCCAAAACCGCAAAACAAAAAACACAAAGAATTTATTAATAATTAATGTTCTTTAAATTAGTTACAAAAAAAAGCATACAATAATATCTAGGAAAGTATTCTTAGAATCGCTTGATAACATTTTTGATTGATAATATAGTATTTCTAAGAAAATTATAATTATTTCCACATAGGTTAACATTAGTGACGTTTAACCTATGTGAGCAATAAAAATTTTCTGGTAGCTGTCAGTTACCACCACTCCTACTCTGGATAGCCTTTAGAAGAAGTCAATAATAACCATCAAAAATGACAGCTGCAGATCACCTGATTTAAAAAATTATGAATACATGAAAGTACAGGTTGATTCAAAAGTATCCCTACATAGGAAAAAATGTGTTTTATTTTTTGCTCTTAAATAACACCGGATGTGTCTAAAAAGGTTCAAAGAGAAGGGGCCAACCAAATTTATTTGTACAATGTTCAGGATGGTGAACACGTTGAGCACATTTTGTAACACTGCAATCAATATTCAATTTTATTTATGCATGGAGACTTTTAAATCATCCTGTATCGTTAGTAACATTTATAGCTGTCAGATATGTTAATTTTTAAGAAAATTGGGGTGTTTATGTAGTTCTAACCAATTATAAAATTCAGGTAAACCGGCTTGATTCTTATTTTTAACAAGGTATATTTGTGATTTCACTAAGTTCGATAAAACATAAGATGGCATTTAATATTACAGATATTTTGAATGTGTAACTTACAGTAGTAGAAACAAACCATACCTATCTCAATGCTACACCTTAGCTAGCATTCAATTTATATGACATTGGTGTATATAGTTGTAACCAGGAGATAGCTATGATTTATTTCTACCACTCTTAGTGTCCTTTTATATTTTGGAGTTTTATGTTCTGAAAGTTGTAGAATTAAGTGCAGTGAAAGCTTAAAAAATATTCATATCTGTTTCAGTAGTTATAGCTAATGATGTTAAACAATATCAACAATAAGTGTTCCGTTAGCTAGATTTGTAATGTGTAACCTTTTAAAATCTTGTCGCAGTGTTTCTGAAGATGATTGATAAGTTGAACACAGAGGGGATCTCCTGCAAAGAATCCTTCCACCTCAACCATGAAGTGCATAGTTTCCGAGAGGCACTCTTGGTAACCCAAACGGTAGTGCTCAATGACGATGGGACCCCTGTCCGGATGAGGATGCTCGGGAGCGTCCTCCTGACTTGGTTGCTCACAGCCTGCTGAAACATTACAATATATTGTAGTATAATGAAAATGTTTGTTATTTCAACTAGTTCAACTCACTTGCAGAGCCTTTACTGTTGTTTCACGCCAGGCAACTATCGCCCAGAAACAATCACTGGCTGACTATCGCTCTGTTGATTAGTACCGCGGTATATTGGGGGTTTCATTCAAATAAACAGAGTCACCTTGCTCGACACCATTAACTCAGTAGTTCCTCATTATTGGCTATTTGTGTAGTAGTAGCCCACTAGGGCAACCGTCACACACCCAGCGCCTGTTTGGTTAATCACGTGTTTATATTGTTTCACTCACACGTGGCAACAGTTGCCGGTCAGTCTTCCAAGAGGTGCCAACCCACAAACTTCCTGTCGAATCTTATTCATGATACAGAAGGTTATCGGTCTCTATTTGGTTATTTATTCTTTGTTTGTTTTCATCTGCAGTTCGATCCCCGGTGCTACCAAATTTTCTGTCAAGCAGTGGGCCTGGAAAGAGGTCAGTCAACTCAGCCTTGTGTTAACAAATGAGGAGCTGCTAATAGGAAAATGTAGCAGCTCTGGTCTCGAAAACTGAGATTAACCAGTGGAGGGTCTGTTGTGCTGACCACATGACATCCTCTACTCACATAAAGCACTATCTTTGTTATCATATGGCAGCCACTCTGTTGGTAAGGCTCACGGCGGGATGACGACATAGAGTTGTTTTTTTGGTCAACTCTTGTGCAGGTGTTATAAAAGAAAGCCTTTTTTAACCACTAATATACGTATGATTATAAGATATCTGCACTCGTTTTGTGATTTTCCTTCGCCGCCTCCTTCTCACAAAGAGCCACAAAAAATAACCTCGTCCTCTGAGTCCATCACAGCTGAGCAATTTTTTAATGTACCCTGGTTGGGTTGGTACTGATTTTTCTGGGCGATTGACGTTGCTGGTGGTTGCCTGTCAATTCAAATGAGCAGCAATAGTCGGCCAGCGATTGTTTATGGGCGATAGTTGCCTAGTGTGAAACATGTTTTATTAGATTTCAAAAACATGTTTTACATTAAAAATCTTATGACGATCTGTATAGTACCTATACCCCAAATTTCAAATAGTCGCAATGGGGTTATATTTGAATATAGTTTATAATAATATTAATTTTATCGACACAAGACAATGAGAGAGTGGCTCATCACAAGGTCATGAGAGAGTGGCTCATCACAAGACCCTGAAAGATCAACTCATCGCAAGACCACGAGAGATTTGCTCATCATAAGACCAAGAGAGATCTACTCATCACAAGACCAAGAGAGCTCTGCTCATCACAAGATCATGAGAAAACTGTTCTTCATGAGACCATGAGAGATCTGCTCATCACAAGACCATGAGAGAATGACTCATCACAAGACCACGTGATATCTGATCATCACAAGACTATGTGTATATTTACCAATTTGATGATTTTGCAAGTGTTTCATGTGTTTAATGGCCATCTCGATGATTTCAGTCTTCTCGATGCGACCACGCCCTTTCTTGAGATACTCCGCTGGGATGAGGCGTGACAGGTCAGCCAAGCAATTGTTCATGCGGTCCCTGCGCCGCTTTTCAATAATCCGATGAGACATCGGATCCTAAAAGAATAAATACTTTCCTTACAATGGGCTCAGTGCAAAACAATCCTGATATTTAGTTTTATGAGAAAATATGTATTTAGGTATAATCTCAAGTATGAAGCCAGATCTTTTTTTGTTCGGAACGGGGGTAGGGGTGATTGGGGAGGGGCAGAGTTAAGTTACGTCCCTGTTAAGTTAGAATGAATAAAATACACGGGGGGAGCTGTTTAGAGGGGGGACAAAATGACATTATGTCCAAGTTAAGCTAGGATGAGGCAATGATTGAGAAAGCAACAGACATTAGTTTGAAACCAATACTATTGATAGTTTGACAAGATTTTCCAAATAGTGTTTGATTAAGATTAAACAATGCAATTTGTGAATTTGGGGATCACTGAAAACACAAAAGAGTTAGTGTGGTGAGTACTGATATAAAAGTTGGACCACTTTTCCAAACACTTGACATTTGAAAGAATTAGCGCTAATAAATTAATTCATTATTTTCACTTTATCAACACTCAACTAATTCTGGGTAATTGTTAAAAGCACACATATGATTTAAATGTTTTTATATCACGGTTGTTTGGCGGTATTCTTTTACTCTGCGTAGCATAGAAAATTGTCTTTCAGCTGTTGCAGATTTATCAGGGACCACCAATAACAATTTTAGGAGGTTACACAACTCAGGAAATAGTGTCTTCGTTTCAGGGTACATTTCTTTGAATTTATTTACTAAGTCTTCAACATTGTTTGGAGTTTTAATTAATTGTTTGATAACTTCCTTTTCTCTTTTAAGCTATGCCTCATCAATTTCAAATTCAGATATGGTAGGCCTATTTAAGATGTTTTCATCCCAAGATGCTGAAGCTATCAGCAAACTCTTTTCCAATTGAAGGTATTTTTCAAATACATATTGTTCAGATCTTATTTCATTCATAACGTTGTCTAAAAACGCATAATACATTTTTCTGTAGTATGCTTTAGCTGATTCAATCAAAATCATGACTAGAAGTAGGACTTTGGTTCTGTTGTAACCTTTTTGGAGATTTTCTCTTTCTTGGTACTGTTGGTTCTAAAAGGTCTATTATTTCACATTTTTTCTAACTTCGTCCCAAATACTATCAGATGCAGTATCTGATCTCTTGATTTTTTTATACATTGTAGTACCGCATTCACAGTTCTTTTTTTTTCACCAACTAAGGTCTGAGTTTCTACTTAATAGTATGGTATTGAGATTCTTAGTCAATGAAAACACTATATGACATAGATATATTTTTTTAAAAGAACACTCCCTTTTTAAATCTGATCTCAAAGTCTGCTTGCCTTAGAGCTAACATCACTACTCTTACAAGCCAAAGTGTCTAGAAAATCTAGTACAGCTGGATACTGGTTTAGAACACCAGACAATGACGCTTCTCATACAGTTCAAGGAGTTAGACACAATGGGCTTGGTCCAAAACTAGTTTTGGGCAAACACTACAGACCGCTTGGGAGAATCTTTAACAATTATTTCTATATCATTTACTGACTGTTAAACAGCCCCGAAACAAAGGAATTGATTTGTATACGCCTTGTAATGCTAAGTTAGGAGCATGAGCTGCACGATGAATATATAATGCTAATGGCTGCTCTACTAGTATTCTTGTTTTCACTCCAATTTTTGCACCAGCCATGTTGGAGCCACCGTCGTAGCACTTTTCTCGTAGTTAGTATAAAGTCGAACCAAAGCGCAGCAGTACATCTTTGACTAAACTAAACAATGTTTCTCTAGTCATTGATGATGTTTCCTATAAGTATAATCCTTGCCACTAATGTTACTTGTTTCATCCACTATTAGAGAAATATCTCTTTTATTACTGATAGGCACAATCATATTTCGAAGAATATCATAAAAAATTATTTTTACGATTTCATTTTGAATATCAGATGAAGTGAACTAATTATTCCCTCTTCAAAAAATTTCAAGTTCTGGAATGTAATTTCCCCTCAAGAGGAGCTGAATGAAATTTCCTTCATCACTGTTATTGAGCCTTAAATGCTAATTCCTGGCGTGAAAGAAACAAAGCCTAAGTAAGGATCGCTTTTAAAGCAACATGGTCTGGTCTTGGATTGCTTGTTGTCAAACCAGATATACTACCAGTTTTTTTTAGCATTCCAATTTTTTATTGATTCTTTGTGACTAGGGAAACTTCATGCTTTTTAAACTTATGAGATGCTTTTTTTCCAACAATAATATCCTGCTGAAGTGAGCAAAGTGTCATGATTTGTTCTTAATAATCAAGTTTTGTCTCCACTTTTTCATGCTTTATAATACAATTAAGCCAAGGATGATCTTTATTCCAATGAGTTTGAAGATGGTGGTTTCTTACGCCTTTATTTCATGGTATAACATTTGAAGGTTGATAGGGCTTTTTAACAGACTTAATATCTTCATGTTCCATTTGAAAAGGTACAGGTTGGACATGTGAAGGTTGATGGGGCTTTTCAACAGACGCAATATCTTCATTACACGCTAATTTTTTATTCCCTAGTCGGTTTTAGTTAGGAGCACAATTTTCAAAAATGATTTAGGCTACTACGATAAATGCCTTACTATTATTTAATAAATTTTCTTTAGAAAAATAAAGATTTTTTTGAAAGTCATATGATACACTTTTTAAACAAAATTGTTAGTAAGTTTAATTTTCTTTGGTTGACTTTTGAAAATATTTTAAATTTTCAAAAACCAGTCGTTTGTAAAATAATAAAAATATTTGCTGGCGTATGACCATGTAACAGCTAAATATAAAGTTTGTACAAAAGCCACTAAACCATTATGACTGTAGCCACAGGGAAAGAAAGATATGGGGTCAAATAATTTTAAGAACTAATCATTTCGAGGTTGACAATTTCCACGATTACAATACTTTCTCTTTATACGAGAAAGTAAAAATCCAGTAAGCCCTATACAATTAAGGTATAAAAAATATTATTCCCTAAGTTCAACAAGTCTTTCCAAAATCTTGAAATTAGGTTAACTGGTAAGAATAGATCATAAATAGGACTTACACCCCCTTATAAAAATTTCACTATAGCCTTACAATAAGCAGCTAGAGCTAAAGAAAATATAATATAAATTATAGTAAAGCTGACAAAATGTAATATAGACCCTAAAATATTTATAGCGAGAAATAAAAAGTAAATTAAATCTCAACCATACAATGATATTTAAAAAAATTAACAATAGCCTACTAAGAGATTTAAAACGTATACCTTTTTCAACTTGAACAGGAAAACATTGTTAAAACTTTTTGTTTCACAAACTTTGAAGCACTGTTTATGAACATACCACAATTAATAGTAAACAACACACCAGTCCATCTAGAAATGCAAATACGTTATGTGGGTCATCATTAACGATCCTACATATCAGAAAGTGCTTTCTATTATTACATGTGCAGCGCCAGGCGCCTAACTCTTATGCAACTTGTTGTACATGCATGAACAGCTTTGCTCTCACGGCGCTATACGTCGAAACTTTGGACACAATTTAATGGTATTAGCATAGTTTTCCGGATGTAAGTGTATAGTGATTTTGTATTACTCTTGGTTCAAACAAGATATATGTGCAGTTTGGCCTATGAGTTTCCGAACATTCTGTATTTTCTTCGTCCCTCGATCCTCTCAAACATGGCCAAACAAACTTAAGACAGTTCTTTCAAATTGAACTATTGGATTCCCTTTCAAAACAAAATCCTTCAGCACCCATTCATTACTGACTCCATACATACGCGAGTTTTCCCGCATACGTTTTTATTTATATATCTCATTCCTACTACAATCACCTTGATCTTGTGTTCCTCATGACAAACCCACGCTGTACCTCTTGGGTGGAAATATTATTCATGTTAAATTATCCCCCAATGCCCTGTCTTTAAAGAGTATGAAAACAACCTTTAAATATATTTTAGAATTATTCTATGTTCAACAAATTTCTTGCTTACAGTGATTAAAAGGGTTAGTCCACTGTCTACAATCTTGCGGATACTCGGGGAATACATGTCAGACAGTGTTAAAACTACATATTAAGTGATACCAGTTATCGCTTTGTTATGCTCTACTGATTGACTTTATGACGATGACCTTATATATAAAGTCAATGTTTCTCATGATAATTATTGACCTTTAACATGATACTGTATCGACTGAAAATGTTTGATCTCAAACACGAAACACGTTCATAGTAAAACCTTGAGCTATTGACGATTACTCATGAAAATCTCCTTCTATTCTTCTTGTTATAACAGCTAGGAGAAGCACGTGTTTTGAAACACGACTTGGACCACACAGTCACGTGTATGATAGGGAGGTCCGCTAACTTTCTCTCCTCTCGCAACTTCGCCGTGTTGTACGTGTAACAACAGACTATGTACACCTCGCTGTACGTACAGTTCAATTGTCACAGGAAGAGCCTTTCAGAAAAAACAAACATTTTTTTTGCGGCCAACATTGATAACAGTTTAATTTTTATGTACGTACGAATAAGTGAAAGTAGATATAATAGCTCTTTTATAACTGTCAAATGAGATTATTCTGATGAAAATTTGACTGTAGAATTACCTAGTAGAAAAAAAATTGAGTAACCATACAAAAACTAGACTTTTCAAAATTCCTAGTTGTTTCTTGCGGGAAATGCGCCCATTTTGTACATATTGCATAGTAGGGTATTTATAGTTATTATGCTATACCGCAAAGAGATACAGGAAGTGTGTCGAGCTAGTTTGAAGGAAGATCGAAAAGAAGCAATAAAAATTTAAGAGATCCCCATTTTTTAATAAATTATAAACATTTTTTTAAATAACACCATGATTAGAATTTTAAATATTGAATTTTTAAACAAAATTTTCAATACTAGTTATTTAATGAAAAAGCTTTTCTTAAAAAACTGATGGTGTGCCTTTAGCCTTCTTCGTTGTACCGCGAGTTAAAAAAAAGATCGATAATCGCTTATCTGGAGTAATCTTTATTTTAGTGGCACCAATAGCCTTCACTGCTGATCCATTTTTAATGTTCCCTTTTATTTATTTCAAATGCTTATTTATTTTGACCACGAGTTGAATTATTGCAACAATAGTGTCAAGGAATACGCATGAGACTAGTAACAATACATTTTAATCTCTCAAAAAAGTATGATTAACTTTGTTTAAGCCTAATCCGTAGAATGTTCTTGACAAACAGTTACACAATAGAGTATTTTTTTAAAAAAAAACTCTCAATAGCAACAAAACTCCGTGCCCTAGACATTAAGATGATGTTGTCCTCGATTTGTTAAATAAATTAATTAAATTTGAAATGTGATAATATATAACTTAATACAGTTTAATTAAGTCAATTGATATAAAATGTAAATGTAAAACCCATAAACAATGCAGCAACATAGCCAGTGACAAGTATTTATAATTCATTATGACATTATTATTTTCTAAAAGGTCGTATAGTTTCTATCTTAACTTTTTACTTATATTTTCGATATTTTCTTTGTTAGTATTATTACTATTATCTCATTCTAATTTTAATGATAACAGTTCTTATATGCATGTAGATTATCATGCATGGAGCGAACTGTTGTCATTCGAATGAGTTTTATAGTGTAATTAAGTTGTAACCATTGTAATTCATTTCACTCTCATAAATGTGTAATATTAATGTTATGATCCACGCCTGTATTAGGATGTTTAGATCTATGTAGGCTACGTTTTATAAGCTGCCTAGTAAAGAATCAAATTAAATCAGTTTTGTTTAACCTTTGGCTCGAACTGTTCTTGCAGTTTTGTTTATAAAGTGGTTGGGACCTACCTAAGTCAAGTTTGATCATTGTTGCCGGTATTATGTTATTAATTTTCCCGCTTCAGAGACCACGGGCGTCGTTAGAAGGTGAGCAGAGGGAATAACCCCCCCCCCCCCC
>CABFOV010001004.1:0-18472 GCA_902141375.1 Timema poppense
AGTTTCGGAGCCTATTCATTACAAACAAACAAACAAACAAAAAATCAAATCTTTCCTCTTTATAATATTAGTATGATATATGTGTTTAGAAAGTCTTAGTTGAATCTCCCAGTAAAATAAATAGCACTCTAAAGCAGGCTTCAATCATCCCAGGATTAAAAATATGACAGATATTCATAAATATCACTGACGTTATGTTTCGGTGTAACCTGAAGTGGTGAGAAGTATTTATATTTTCATTATTAGTAAATTTAATCCTCAGACCATTTCAGCTATAGTATTGACGATTGCGTCCACATAAAATGTCAGTTTTTACTTTCTAGTGACATGAGAAAAATTGTTTCTAAATTGTTAGACAATTACTGAGAGTCTACTTTTGAATTATTGAAAATTTTAAAATGATCCTTCTGATTGTGTATATTACAAAACTATAAGTCAGCATTCATTAAAATGCATCGTTCGGCTCCATAAATTGATTACTAAACAACACCAACAAACAACGAACAGGATGGTTTTACTTTTAACGCCATCGTATATATTCACAAATGATGTATTCTGGACACCCTCAAATTTACTCACTGGAACATTTTATTAAAATTTAATAAAAACAATCATCCCGGTGTTCCAGTCCACCTATAGTTCTAAAGTTCCTGTTAACTAATCTCTTCGTGTAATTTGTCATACAAAGTAAAAGACTCAGAAAGGTGTTTTTGGTTAACACTAATTAGTCACTAGTCACTGACATAGGTTTGAGAAAAGTAGCTGATTGGATAAGATCAATTTTACGAACGTCTTGATACATTTTTTTAAATTCCACCACAAGGTATTACTTTCCATCCAAGCTCTCCACATTGGGTAAGATTTAGGGAGTTTGTATTTAAAAGAAAAGTGCGTTTATGGTAAAACTGAAAATATCGTGCTGGGCTTCAAGCCCCAGCCTCTACGTCACCGGTAAACTCGACCACGTTGATGACCAGTGCGTTTATTTGAATAAACAATCAAGATTTTTAATTTAGAATTGAATCCCGTTTTTTGTTAAATTTAATCTATTACAATCGTATATCTAACTTTGGAAATTTTTTTGATTCGAATATTATAATGAAAGTGGTTAAAATCAAATCCATATAAAATATTTTATGATTACAGTTTTTTGGAATTAAAATTGTGATTACAGCCACTCACTCATGTCTTACTGGAAATTTTATGATAATATCGTTAGTTGTAATTTAATTAAAGATAGTTTTCTATGAAAGCAAATCTTAACTGTCCAAAAGTTTGGCTAGTAAAAACTCAAATTTAATATTACATTCTTTAAAATTCAAATTTGGGATCTAATTTATTTCAAGTTTTATTTGTTCAAATATTAATATTCAAAATGTCAAAGCTTAGCACAAGCTTATGAAAGAGTAAAAAACTTGTTACCATGGTTAAAAAAAATGAAATGATTGTCTCTCTATGAATTTTAATGAACAAAACCCGCATCAATAGTGACGTGGACTAAATGTCAGACTCGTCTAGTCTGATTTACCGGTAATCTGGTGGTCGGGTTCAAGTTCTGGTCAGGTGTACGAAGGGTGTTTTAATTGTCTCCTATTCTTTCTCCACGCAAATGTGGTACATTTATTCTAGGTTATTATTTTTTTCATCCCAATAACGTAACGCATCAACGAAGATAACTAGAAGGTATAGTAAGACGCGGCGCAGATTATAAATGTACAGTCATTTATTTTCAGTCGGTTGGCAGGATACCTCGGGATTAAGGATGGGAAGTGTTCTAACGAAATTGAAATAGCTTAAGGACTTCTAAGGATATTAAGGACATACCACACACAGTTCCGGGGGCAGCCCACATTGAAGAGACGTATTTGGGGAACCGCCGACAAACACTCGTGGTGCTATTTGTCATCGAGTGAAAGCGAGAGCATGTGTGGCCATACCCCTCTTCCCCTCCCCACCTTTCTCCCTATCAATCTTAGTAGGGGGTGAATAACAACATCCACTGACTGAGACTCCATCAAATCAGGAACAAGAGGGTTGGGAGACAATATTTCATGCAAAGCGACTCAGCTTCTTAAACAGGGCAGCTACATCCCCATGACATGGTTCGTATGTTACTGCACATTGATTAATTTGTACAGAATTTATTTTAGAAATATATATATATAATTGAAGGGCTTAGAACATTTAACCCTTCTCTTATAAAAAGGTTATTTTTTACCATAAAAACACTACCAATTAATATTATTAAAAATGGTGACCTGGTGGTCTAGGGGTAAGGTGTCAAGATTTCTGTGCTAGGGTCCGGGGTTCAATCCTTGGTCTCAGCACAGATTTATCTGATTACCAAACCCTTCCTTCACCTCTGACAAGACATCTTGTGAATGTGGGGAATAACAAGCCTCCACCGTGGTTTGGATTCCACGTTAAACTGTAGGCCCTTCATTTCATCTCACAATCACCCTACCATTACACATTAGCGTAAGTGCGTATAACCCAAACGGATAGTAAGACGTGGGGCTAATATTAATAATAATAATATTAATAATCATAAAAAAACAGTAGAGCACTTAATACAAAAATATTACGATTATTGGATTACTTAGTCCTGCTCATCAAAATAATGTTCCACCATGTAGTTTATTTAATGTTTCAATGTACAATGAGGCATTTTAACTATATATAATAAACTAAAATACATATTTGTCTTTATAATGTTTTAGTTTATATATTATAAATTATAAACTAGCCCCAACCAATAAAATCTAGCCTTCCAAGTTTCGAACAATTAAAGGTTTGGTTTAATTGGAATAGTTAAAATAAAATATTATGTGCTTATAGTTTTAGTTGTTTTCCGTCATGTTGTAACGAATGTATAATTTGTGGAATAAAGTTATAATTAGTATGGTTAAATGTAAGGTATTTTATTCGGAGTGCAAGTTCAGTAATTATTGTCCAATCCAATAAACCGATAATTATAACATTGGCATGTAAATAAACAATTAGTTTGGGAGCTGTTTGAAAGTGCTGTAGGACTTGTAAACCCCCTTTTTTTCTAAAATAAGGCCTATGCGTGCCTTATCCAAATAATACATTATTGCCATATAATTAATAATTAATATTAGCACCGCGTCTTACTACCCGTTCGGGTTATACGCACTTACGCTAATGTGAAATGGTAGGGTGATTGTGAGATGAAATGGATAGGACCTACAGTTTAACGTGGGATCCAAACCACGGTGGAGGCCTGGCGTTCCTCACATTCACAAGATGTCTTGTCAGAGGTGAAGGAATGCCATATAACAATACGCTAAGAATTGAAAGTAACCATTACTTTAAAAAATAGTTTAAATTAACTAGCAATGTCCTCCATTTCTTAACACGGGTGAAGGTGTTAT
Source organism: Timema poppense (assembly GCA_902141375.1). Classification (NCBI taxonomy): domain Eukaryota; kingdom Metazoa; phylum Arthropoda; class Insecta; order Phasmatodea; family Timematidae; genus Timema; species Timema poppense. Next base: position 3,396 of record CABFOV010001004.1, read on the forward strand.
AAAAGAGATGTCAGGAGGATGTTACCCATCCTAGTTTTATCTTTTTTAAGCCAAAAGGTAGCCCGCGGCTAATTTAAATTTAGGTGATTGCTTGATTAATGGAGTAAGTATTGGGAGGATAGCCTGGAGGAAATGTAGTCACACTAGTGGGAAGCTAGTCTAGGTAAACAACCTTTATAAAACACATGTGGAAAACCATTTTAAATGCACCGGGATGAGATTCGAACCTTGACGTATCTCTCAAGCAATCCTGTATATTGAGACCCCAACGTGTTAGACCCCGTACCACTGGTGTGGTTGTTTACCATAGTAGTATTATAATCAGTAACTAGAACTTTAAAACACGACGAAGAAGGTCAATGTTAACACTAATGAGGGGAAATGAACTGCATAATCTTAGGTTACAGAAAAATAAAGGTTATTTTTATAGACCTTTAATGGAAATAATCTGGTAGTGAGTTCACTTACCGTATCCCGATCATTATTAATGAATGAATATGGTGAGTGGTATAATTTTGTTTGGGAGATTGGGCAGAGCCAGAAAAGTGATTGTGGTCATACGGTCGAGGAGTAGAAAATTGGTGAATCTCATACATTTAAGAAAATGTTTTAAACTCAACCTTACACAAATAGTTTCATGACCAAAATTAAAGATTATTAAATGTATTGTAATATTTGGTCTCCATAACCGAATGATAACATTCACCAGATTAAATAATTCAACTACGATTTTTTTTTAAATACAACTTTAGAAAACTGATTGGAGAACAAGATAAGTCATATTGCGACGTGATTACAATAGTAATCTGCTTGAAATTGAATTCAGGTTGTCTTTATCGAATCACGCATACTATACTCTCATCCATCAATGATTGTATTTGTAATTAGTGTATTAAAACCCGCATTGGTGAAGACATGGACCAAGGTCAAAATTCGTCTAGTTTTGTTTGCCAATGACGGGGGAGTACGAGGTTTAGATCTCGGCTGGGTATAGGGCTTACTGTGTTTTTTTTAAATTGTTTCCCTTTCTTCCAATATGTGAATATGGGTATATTTCCTCTCAATTACATCCTTCCCCTTACTCTATAGATGTAGTTAGATGTGGATAGCCCTAACGGATAGTAAAACGTGGCTCAATATATATATATATATATTCTCTTAATGGTCACTTTTCATACTTCTACTCTTGAAAGCCTCCCCACATGTAATTCAGAACATATGCTCCACGTTTTAAATAAATGAGACCATTAGTGCCACTAAGTGGTTATAATATATCTGAGTAGTAATTAACCTGGCCGTGGATAGTGCATATTTTGATGTTTTTTTTGTCTTTTTACAGGTGCTAGTCGGACTTCAGGTTTCTCTTTCTTGCTCAACCTGGACTAGGATCGTGGCCAAACATGTTTAGCGAGATGAGCATTCTGGAGCTAGTTCACGTACCTAGTTAATATTTAAACTTAATATTTTAATATCCTATACAACAATCCCTCATTGAATATTATAGACTAAAATAATAATTTCAATTTACTTTATTACAGTGCTGGCCAACCAACAGTCGTAGGGCCTACGACAGGCCAGCAATGAAAGTACACAAGTACCATACAAATACATATAACTACACGAGAAAATAAGATAAATAACAATAATAATAACGTATCTATATTACATTTAGAATTATTTCACAGTAGAAGTTTTATAATATTGAATATTAAAATATAAATATTATTTTGAAGATATTGGAAGGTATATGAGCTCTTCTTTGTATTGGGGACCGACTACGGCTTACACGGTGAAAAGAAGGCAAGGTGAAGAGACAGTAAAGAGGTGGCATGGGAACTAAATATAACGTTAAAGAGAGGCATGCTGAAGATATAGTAGATACAATAAAGATAAGCATAGTTAATTATATATATATGGAACGTGATGAAGAGATAAGACGATAAATAAGGAGGTGTTGAAGAGAGATAGAAGGAGTGTTGAAGAGATATAACAACAAATGTGGTGTGGTACGTATACATAACAACAAAGAGGGGGAACGGTGAAGATAAATAACAATAAAGAAGTGGCGTGGTGAAGAGATAGAATGATAAAGAGGGAAAATGGGGGTGAAGATAGAGGACAATTAAGATATAGCCTGATAAAGAGATATAATAATAAATATATGGCATGGTGAAGAAAAGACAATAAAAATATACCTATCTGAAAAGATGAAACAATAAATTAGTGGTGTCGTAAAAATAAATAACATTAAAGAGGGGTCATGTAAATATATTCTTCTTAAATCAACAACCCGAAGGTTGGTTTGATGATATTTCTATCCTTCCGGATCTAGGGATGCACTCAACCCCCCTTAGAAAGTTGTGCTACGGATTTTTATCGCTCAAGAAATTTATCGACCCCAGATGGGTTTGAACCCACGAATAGTGGGTCCTGAAGTGAGTACTTAACACTAAAACCACACAGTTCAACTATGTGGATATATAGAACCATGAAGAGATGATGTGGGGAGGAAATATAGGGTTTAGCAATAAAGAAATATCATGGTTAAGTGACAATTCAGTTTCTAAAAATAAATTGTGTTAGGTACTTTATTTTAATTTAATTGCATTTTATAGCTTCTTACTTATGTGTCACACTATTCTAGACCAATATGAATGGCAATTTTTTCTTGATTATTTACAAGTAAATGTAAACATTATTTCAATAACAAACCGACAAAAAGAACCACCTGTATAACAATGTTAGCTAATTTTTTCATCATTAATAACAAAACATGGCTCCGTGAAAGATTTTTTTATAAGTAAAGTATTTTGTACACACAATTCTAATATTAATGTTTGACTGTCTCATTTAAACATTTCTTTTGTGTCTTTTTATATAAATATATTAAAGCCTTAAGTCAAACGTACTGTGTAACTAATAAGGTCGAAGTCAATTTAAAGAACTAATTTTTATGAAGAAAAAGTTCAGTAAATGCACAAGCCAGGCCCGATAATCCCTCCCGAGTAATGAGCCGTGTTTTTTTTTTAAAGAACTGTAGGCAATGCCAACGATTCTCGAACCGGAAACCAAACCTGTCGAGTCGTGTGTCTGACCGGAAGGTTGGTGACCTTGTTGGTGATTCACCTGCTATTTGCCTAAAGTGAAATAACTTGAGTGTGTTGTGGCAAAACGGGGAATGAACGGACCGGTTCATTCATCTCTTTTATTAAACACATTTAAATATCGTTTCGACCAGTTTATGATAGCCAGGTGCTAGAACAAACCAAGTCCATTTTTATTTATTGTTTTACACCGTGTCCCCATAACAGTCAAGGTTATCTACGTCTAATACACAAAATATAGGTTTATGAAGGTAATATTTTGTGTAAATGTACCCGTATTCACATAGAGGGAGAGGGAGAAACCATTTAAAGAAAACAAAGCCTTGGTAGAACCTAAACCAACACCTCTTGGGTGGTGCTGCCTATGCCCAACCAGGATCCAAGAGCCCCAACTTTCCACGTCACTCACAAACTAGACTACACCAAATATCACCACTGAGGTAACAGCAGGTCTTATGGACACATATCCTTTTATGCACTTGTGTTATAGCTGCAACAAGAATTTCTACTGCTGTAGGATAAAGATGTTTTAGTAGTCGGGGGGGAGTGCTGCCCTCTTTCCCCTCCAACCCTGTCCAGCCCTGCTAGCATGGAGCATCTGTTTTATATACGGGTCTGGTTTACATAAATACTAATTCAGTTTTGTAGAATTACTGGCCAGTACTAACGTACCGTTGCCCAGGGGACGCCCGAATGTCCCGATGAAATTAGGGGATGGTGGTAGTGAATATGAGGGTGTGGAACCAATGGGAAATCTTAAACCTGACTTAAGGTGAGGCAGAAGGGAGCGCGAGTAATTTTACAGTTTTTATAGCATTAGATTTTTTGGGCCAAAATAAATCAAATATTTCTCCAGTAGCAACATAGAGCTTAGTTTTCTGCCCATGCTAATATCAACAGATCTTGAATATGTGTCAAGTGTGTCCTGGAATGTTGTCAAAACTTTTTAAATAAAGAGAAAAGATTTTAACAAAATTCCAGAACACCCTTGACATATATTCAGGACCTGTTGATATTAGCATATGCAGAAAACTAAACTCTATATTGCTACTGGAGAAATATTTGATTTATTTTGGCCAAAAAATTTCAATTCTATAAAAACACTTGCGCTCCCTTCTGCCACACCTAAGCCCTACTAACAAAACCATGGTGACTGTTCTAAGGATGCCCTTTTCGGGAAAATTACCCATGATACCAGCCGAGAATCTAACCTGGGATACTTAGGTTCGCAGCCAAGTGAACTTATCACTAAATCAAAAGGCCGGTTGGGCATCTGTAAGCAACTTGGTTCTTGGTTGTTTTAGTGGTTGTAGGGGTTTTAAATTTTAAATAGAGTACAATTAGACACTAGCCTCCCTTTTCCACTCGTTACAAATTATTATACAACACCAGACGTAATACAAACAGGATCTACCAGATCTGTGAGTGACAATTATAAATAAGTAATCGTACTATGTTGGAGAACGTTAACATTGGTGCTCCACCTTAAAATATAAGTGAAGAATGGTCTTGGGCCTGGAACGAGTCCAGGGAGGTTCAGTGGTAGAGCAATGGTGCACTAAGCCAAGGGTCCCTCGTTCAATTCACGTATCCAGGTGTCACTTTTCCAATTATTATTATTATTATTATTATTAGCACAACTTCTTACTACCCGTTCGGGTTATACGCACTTACGCTAATGTGTAATGGTAGGGTTATTGTAAGATGAAATGGATGACCTACAGTTTAACGTGGAATCCGAACCACGGTGGAGGCCTGGCATTCCCCACATTCACAAGATGTCTTGTCAGAGGTGAAAGAAGGGTTTGGTAATCAGATAAATCTGTGCCGGGACCGAGGATTGAACCCCGGCCGCCAGCACAGAAGTCTGACACCTTACCCCTAGACCGCCAGGTCACCCACTTTTCAAATGTTGAGCTTATATTAGTGTTCAAAAGTTTGCACACTCACGATCAGACTAAATTAATTTTAAAAAAAAGCAGTTGGGCGATTTCACCTTCCATTAGAGGTAAGTGAATCCCAAAGCGCCTACGGTGAGGTTAACATTGTAAAATTGCAAGTCGTCTGACAGGTTTAACGAGTGCCTAGTTGCGTGTGTACGTTTATGTGCAACGGGAGATGAAAAGGAACAGAAGCTTATTACATCCTAATACGTATCATGCGCGTGAGTGGTTGTTTAGGCACCATGCGTGACATTTATCTGGAGCTGCGCAAAATATGTGACTACAGTGATTGAGTGCATGGTGTCCCGTGTTTAATGTACTCAATTCAGTAGAGAAACATTTACTGATTCAATTATGGAAACTATTGCGAAATAAAAAAATAAGTAGCTTCTACGAAAAATATTATGCGAGTTCACATGGTCATTTTCATCCTTGCTTTTGGAAGAGTTAACGATACCGACCAAAATTAAATTCCTTCCAGGAAAAAGTATGTAAATGTATAAATTAAAAACTAGATAAAAAATTAATCTTGCATGTTTTATTGATTATGAATATATCTATAATTACATCTCAGTTAAGTTTTTTTTATATTTATCTATACATCTATGAAATACATCTAATTAAAATCTCTTTACTAAAACAATTTTTTTAACCAATATAACATGTATCGTTTATCTTTTGTTTGAAAGACAAGGTAATCACTGTTCGATTCAATACTATACCTATGATAGATTAAGTAAATAAAGAAAGTATAACAAAAAGAAGCCAGTAGGTTTGTCACACATACCCCAAAAACTAATAACTCTTTTTAATTATATATAATGACAGTTTTACTAAAATACTCGAACTAATATCTAGAAGTCATGTTAACAAAATTCTCATCCTTTACTATTAAATTTTATCGGTAATAATTTATGTAAATGTATATTTGAGGAAATCAGTTTTAAGATAAAAATGGTTGGGAAGACGTCCAGAGATTGGAACAGCCAAAATAATATATCTGGATAAAAAAAAGTAGCTAAACATACTATTTATCTCATTCTGTAACTTCTTGTTTGAGTGTGCAATTTAATAATGTGTGATTTTTCTTAGTTATATATTATGAATAATGTCATATCAGAATGTATGCGGAAGCAGAGCTGTCCTTAGATAAGACGTGGGGTCATGGGAAAACTTCAGTAAAGACCCAACTACAAAAATAAAATAAAAAACTCAATTCGTGTTTAACGTTATTAAACTAGTTGGCACCTATATATCAATTTCCAGCTGTATAACGTATCAGGGAAATGCCAGGTAGATACATTATAATGAATTATATAAACGGTGTTTTATACATATAAGGGTTTGTTTCTTCCGAACTCTTGTTTCGATTTTCTTCCCCAGCGAAACTTATCTGTATAAAGGTACAAAGAACTACGGTGCCAAGTTTGAACTAGATCGGTTAATGAGTTCAAAAGTTATCGTGAGACATATCAACCACAAACAGACAAAGCTGATAGGTGTAGTTAAAACAGAACTCACTTCACTCGTTCAATAAGTCAAACTACATGATTATGTTTTTATTTGTTTTACACTCTGACAATATTTTTAGATCACATATACGAGCTTGCAAGCAAAAATGTCCCTGCCCCAAATTGTGTTTCCCTCTGTCATCTAAGAAAACACGGTGCCCCCTAAATCCCAGGGCCCTGTGCAGCCGCACCTTTTGCACACTCTTAAGGCCAAGGGGTGATCCTGGCTTTTAGCACCGTATCTCACTACCCATTCCGGCTTTCTGGCTATGTACCAATTACATTAATAGGTCAGGAATGAGGAAGGTTGAATTTAGAAAGAGAGATACCCACATTTGCGTGAAGAGAGAGAGAGAGAAAGAAAGTGAAACGATTTAGGATCGGGATCGAACAATGATCTCCCCGTCATCGGCAGTTTAGTCTATTGCGAGAGTAGCGTCTTAAGACCATTAAATAGTTTTTTAAACTATTAATAAAAAAGCGTGATACTTGGGTACAAAATCAGACTTTTGTACAAGCACTCATAAAAATCTTAATAATTTAGAGGTGGTGAGGTAAGAATCTGTGCCTAACATGGCTCCCTCCCCTCTTTTTCGGATGTTAAATATTTTTCCTTGCAAAATTATTAAAGTTAATATTAGTGGAATATTCTCTCCTCGACATTCCTACCCTGTAAGTGCGAATAAACCGTATGGGTACTAAGAGGTAGAGCCAAAAATAATAATATTAAAGTAAAGCTCTACTGACCCACCTCAGTGGCGTAGTTAGCTAACGCACTAGTTTCGTGTTGAGCTAAACTGCCGTGGATGGGGAGATAAAGACTCGAATCTTGGTTAGATGAATTGAGGGTGGTATTTTCTAAATGGTTTTCCACTTTCCTTCCACGCAAATGCAGGTTAACTTCCCCTAACTTCAACCTTCCTAGTTCCTAACCCATTAGCGTAATTAGTACTTAAGCGAATAACCCGAACGGTTAGTAAGACGCGGTGCTAAAATAAAAACGTTCTATCATTGTTGACCCCAAAAAATCATATTTTTATTTTCTATATAAATATTTCCACCCTGTTACTATATTCCAAACTTGACGCTATAGTACCAATATTTACTAGTTTTTTTCTCTTATTGCGTGTTATTACCCATCATGGAGAACAGCATTTTAATTACACTAATTGGGTAAGTAAAGGGAGGGTTTAGAGTAAATATACTGGAATAAATTGCGTGGAGGAAGAGTAGGAAACCATAAAGAATATACCAAGAACAGGGATTTGAACCTCAACCCTTCTTTCGCCGGCAAACCAGGCTAAATTGACATTTAGACTATATGACCATCAATGTGAGTGATAGTCTACCATATCCGAGGGTATCCAGTGATAATCTACTTCCTCTAAGACCTTCTTTGGAGGCCGCATGGTCTAAGGCATAGAGGAAATGAGTAGCAGTGTATATTATTTCATTTATGATCTTTAGTGGAATGTTTCTACTATAATATAGAGACCTATTATATCGTTTCACAAATCTCACGAGCTTTTAATAAATGTATATTTTAAGAGAAAGTCTGTGCGGTGCACCGTACCATTTATTCTAAACTAATCTATTGGGGAAGGGTTGAGGTAGGTTTAAATTAGAAGTACTATACCGGCATTTGTGTGTAGAGAGAATGTAAAACTGTTTATGGAAAAACCAACGTTAGTGTATTCAACCGGGATTCGAACCCACACCTCATTTTCACAGTTAACAAAACTAAATGAGAACACTGGCTCACCGGTGTGGTGATGAGAGGTAGGCCCTGTATTAAGAATTAAGGTAAGTTATGGGAGGGTAGGAGGGGGCATATTTTATTTGATACTTTTGAGTATGATTTGTAAGTGGCAAAGAAAATGCACTAATTATTTTATTTCATTCTTCAAACTATTGAAAGGGTTTTGTGTTGTCATTACTATATTATATCAAAACACGGTAGGTTTGTGGTGTAAATGTATTTAATTGTCTGGCCAAGCTTACAGTTTTAAATGCTTGGATATTTTTCTATAAAAGAAGATAAAAGAAGAGTGTCTAATAGCACCCTTGGTTGTATTTACAGAAAGAAAAAAGTACAGCAAGACACTGTAAACCTGTTCCTAGGAAGTTAAAGGCTGCAAGTCGTGTAGAATAGTAGAAAGTTTTTTCACCTACCTCGATGTTTTTAATCTAAACGCAGGGTAAAGAACATTCATCATCATTAAGTACTATGGTAGTCATTTTCACCGTCTTTCGAGTTTAAGAAAAAACTACTCAGGTCCCACCTCTAATTTGTTCCTTACTAGCGCAACATGAAAGTTATTGTAACTAACATTCTACATTAATTATCCTTTCATTCTAATTATACATTCATTACAAAGCACCGACTGGCTTCGTGGTATAGTGGTCAGACCTCCTGTGACTGCTGACATGGAGGTTCCGGGTTCGATTACCGGCTGGTACCGGGGGACTTTCTCCAAAGGGGTTAACTCTCATGGTCTCCATAATTTGGTTAGTTAGGCTTAGGTTAGGTTAAGGTCTTCTTTTGCTGAACCCCGTCATATTTACTATCAACATAGCCTCATCTCATCGGGTCATGGAAAAATCCTCCACAAAATAGATGTACCATTAGTACATTCGGGTGTTAATAATAATAATAATAATAATAATATTTAGCACCGCGTCTTACTACCCTTTTGGGTTATACGCTTTAAGTACTAATTACTCTAATGGATTAGGAATTGGGGAGGTTTAATTAGAGGAAGTGAACCAGCATTTGCATGGAGGGAGAGTGCAAAACCATTTAGGAACCCCCCCTCCCCCCAGTTCACCCGACCGAGATTCGAACCTTGATCTCCCCGTCCTCGGCGGTCGAGCTCAACACGACAAGCGCGTTAGCCAACTAAATAAAAGAAGAGTGTCTAATAGCACCCTTGGTTGTATTTACAGAAAGAAAAAAGTACAGCAAGACACTGTAAACCTGTTCCTAGGAAGTTAAAGGCTGCAAGTCGTGTAGAATAGTAGAAAGTTTTTTCACCTACCTCGATGTTTTTAATCTAAACGCAGGGTAAAGAACATTCATCATCATTAAGTACTATGGTAGTCATTTTCACCGTCTTTCGAGTTTAAGAAAAAACTACTCAGGTCCCACCTCTAATTTGTTCCTTACTAGCGCAACATGAAAGTTATTGTAACTAACATTCTACATTAATTATCCTTTCATTCTAATTATACATTCATTACAAAGCACCGACTGGCTTCGTGGTATAGTGGTCAGACCTCCTGTGACTGCTGACATGGAGGTTCCGGGTTCGATTACCGGCTGGTACCGGGGGACTTTCTCCAAAGGGGTTAACTCTCATGGTCTCCATAATTTGGTTAGTTAGGCTTAGGTTAGGTTAAGGTCTTCTTTTGCTGAACCCCGTCATATTTACTATCAACATAGCCTCATCTCATCGGGTCATGGAAAAATCCTCCACAAAATAGATGTACCATTAGTACATTCGGGTGTTAATAATAATAATAATAATAATAATATTTAGCACCGCGTCTTACTACCCTTTTGGGTTATACGCTTTAAGTACTAATTACTCTAATGGATTAGGAATTGGGGAGGTTTAATTAGAGGAAGTGAACCAGCATTTGCATGGAGGGAGAGTGCAAAACCATTTAGGAACCCCCCCTCCCCCCAGTTCACCCGACCGAGATTCGAACCTTGATCTCCCCGTCCTCGGCGGTCGAGCTCAACACGACAAGCGCGTTAGCCAACTACGCCACCGAGGCGGGTCATTCGGGTGTTCCCGGGGAAAACTGTACATTAATATTAACTAATATTCACACAATATTAAATGAAATATCATGGTTAATGGTCAAAGTTTTGTTGCAAAAAGCCCCTCAACTCAAAACCTAAGTTGTATTTATATATAACATTATAAAAATTTGACGTGCAATTTCTGAATCAATTGATTACATTAGCACACGACTTACAAACCAGTTTAATTATAGAACAAGTTCTGTACCCAAGTTCTGTTTTCTCTTAATAATTCATTTAGTGCCAAGATTATCGATTAATTAATTAAAATATAAAGGATGGAGGTGATCTAGAGCAAGTGCACCCACAGTAGCGTCAAAATAGGATGAGAAAATAAACAGTAATAAATCAACCACTCTCAGAGTACCCATCTGAGATTCAAACCTTGAGCTCTTCGTTGAACCTCACCAGTCACGTGATCTAAATGTCACTCATTTAGTCTGATTTTCCAGTGACGGGGAGTTGATAGTTCTAATCCCAATCTGGTATACAGTGGTTTTTTACCTAAATGGTTTCCCACTCTCACTCAACGCAAATGAGGATACATTTCATCTAAATTACAGACCTATCTTCCTCATTCCTACCACATTATACCACATTATCGTAATTAATAAATATGCATTTAGCCAGAACATATAGTGAGACACGTTGACAAAAAACAAAACTAATGAAATAATTGTATCATGCATTGATCATTATTGTACGGTCCCAGGCATGGTCAGAAAATATTTCGTTGGTGCAATTTAGGTTTCCCCTTTCTCAGTGATAAATTAACGGCTTCGGGATGGGTGCTGTTTCTGTTTTAGAATTATGTTAGTTTATAAGCTGTGTGCTGATATAAATAAGTTAATTCAGAATTTAAATATCTCAAATAAAAATGTAGACATTTGTAAGCTCTGCCAAATTGTATGGCGATAACTGATCAGTGACTCAACTGTTCTCGAGGTTTTGATGTATTATTATTATTTTAAAAAACCTTTTCAAAGTCTTACTAAACGTCCCAGCTCTCCGCATATTTATATTAATGGTAATGGTGTATGGATAGATGAAGCTAGAATATATAGGAAATATACCCATATATATGTGGTGATATAGTTGAAAACCCTTTGGGAAAAAATCTCATCAACAATATACCCATATATATGTGGCGATATAGTTGAAAACCCTTTGGGAAAAAATCTCATCAACACACTTACCCAAGAATCGAATCCCGAACTTCTAATCACAGGAAAGCCAAACAAGATGAGGCTGACGCTTTCTCCCACAAAACCAAACGATACAGCCACGTTTAGTACTTAGTTCAGTACAAGTTGACTATTATCATAAATATATATATAATGTATATACCATATGTGTGTGTGGGCTATATCTCTAATATCCCAGTTTGTGGAAATATTAGCCAGCTCTGATGTACCGTTGCCCAGGGGACGCCCGATCCTACTAATCGTACATCCTTTCCGTGGAGACTCTTTCCATGTCACGATGAGATGAGGTGATGGTGATAGTATGAGGGTGTGAAACCAGTGGAAACACTTAAACATAACTTAAGCCTAACTAACCAAACACCTGGTGACCGTTGGGATGATTCCACTTTCGGGAAAATTACCCGTGGTACCAGGTGGGAATCGAACGCGGGTCACGTAGGCTCGTATTCAGGTGCATTGACCACTAAATCAGGGGGTCGGCTACTATTACCGTGAGAACAACAAACTCTCATGATTGCTATTAGAAAAACGATAAGTAAACATGATCACTTGTGGATCATTAATTGATTATATTATTATTATTATTATTATTAGCACCGCGTCTTACTACCCGTTCGGGTTATACGCACTTACGCTAATGTGTAGTGGTAGGGTGATTGTGATATGAAATGAAGGACCTACAGTTTAACGTGGAATCCGAACCACGGTGGAGGCCTGGCATTCCCCACATTCACAATTGATTATAACGTAGACCAGGATTGGGAAGCTTTTTTTTTTTAATCCCCGATCGACTTACAAACCTTTCAAAGATCCCGCTATCATCCATCGTTCCTTCACTCAATTTTTGCTTTTTTTAATCTATACGTTTAATATTTTATTTCTAAAAATCAACCTTTCCCAAATACTAATGTGTTTACCTTTATTTTATATATATAATCTATTTTTCATACCAAATTATTTAAATTTCTTATAAAGTTACCGATTATGATATAATTTAATAGAAGTTATTTTGCTCGCAATCTATTATTATTTGAAAGATATTGTTATATTGGCCTATGTATATAGACTTTTAATAGTGTAGTGTTTGTTTTACGCGATCGAATTAAAATTTCCGTCTGATCGACCAGTCGATTGCGGTCACAAGCTGCTGACCATATCTTTCAGCGATATTTATGAAATAATGTGTGCGCAGAAGTGATACAAGTTTGCGATACAATTTTTAAAATTATGTATGTGGGTCTTTCTTTTTTCTCACCACTAAATAATAACCGCACCAATGAACACGTGAACAAATCTGTAGGTCTAACCTAGTCTGGTTTTCCGATGAAAGTAAGGTCAGGACACAAATCCTGATCAGGATTTTTTTTAATTTTAATTTTTTAATTTTCATACACTTTTTCACTCTCCTGTAAAGTAAATGAAGGTCTAATTATTTTTTAATTCTGCCTTCCTCATATATTATGTCCCGATAGTGTAAATAGGTGACAGACAGGACAGATATATTAAGGTTTATTACACAAAACAATGCCATAAATATTTCCAAAACACGGGCAAGAAGAATGACAATTTGAAAGCTCATCCTAGTTTATTTAGTAACTAATCTGATTTTTATTTCGTGAGGGTTAACGATTATAGTTTCGGTAGAATTCTCTTACATAGTTAACTAGGCCCATGTTTTTAAGAAGTCCTTGTAAAACATATCCGCGCATGTCTACCACCAGAGACCATTTATCCACGCCCTGATCTCACGGGCTCTTACAAACAAAACCACGAATAACCACCACGTGGAGAACCACACCAATTGTTTCTTTAATTGCCAGTTTTCCTAACCACATGTAGATTAAAATAGCAGAATCTCTCCTAACCTCTCTTGCTCCATTTGACGTTAGAAATGTTCATTAATATTTCGTATAGCCAATTCCAGTAAGGACTATCAGCACTCTAGTGTTAGTATTTGATACTAGCAATCCCGCACGGCTTTGCCCGTGACCCCTTCCAAAATTTGGTAGAATTAACCTAATTAAAATGCCGATTAAACATTTAAAAATCCGGCTTCAAGGTGCATTCGGACCCCCTTCCGTCCACCTATGTTAAATATTTCAGGTCTCTGCGTGCCGTATATTTTGCTGGGTATTGCACACAAACAAAAACACACACAGACAAACACTTCCTTTTATTATTATAATGGATGTCAACATTCTAGAGCCAGATATATCCTAGCCTCTTGGAATAGTTGAGATTTAAGGTGGGATGGGAGATGGTACCGAGAGCGAGTCGTATTTTTTTTCAGTTTTTATAGCAATAAAATATTTGAGTCAAAATGAAGAGAATATTTTTTATTCTATCAGCACGTCTTACCACCCAATCGGGTTATACGTTTAAGTACTAATTACTTTAATGGTTTAATAAACTAGAAAGTTTATATCTTAGAGGAAGTGTACCCGCATTTGCGTTCATAGGAGGATAAAACCTTTTTGAAATAGCCACCCTCAGTACACCCGGCCAAGATTCGAACCTCAATCTCCAATCTAGTCTACTGCGAGAGTAGTGCCTCGATCATGCGGCCACCTAAGTGGGCAATAGAATATTGGCCCAGTAGTAGTATCGAGTTTAATTTTCCACAAATGGTAATCTCAACAGTTCTTTAATACCTATCAAGGTTGTCTTTAAATTTGGTAAAAACTTTTTCTCAACAATAAAAAAGTTTATCATCAAATGCCACTATGACTGGTATTCAAGAACTCATGTAATCAGCATGTGTGGAAAATTAAACTGTATGTTTCTACTGGAGCAATATTTGATTTATTTTAATAAAAAAATTGTTAGCTATAGAAACTGCAAAAACCTTATCCTCAATTCAAGTTTCCTTCCATCTTCAATTCTACGTTAATGCGCTTGGCCCTTTTCATTTGTCAAGGAAATGCAGAGCCGGGGGTCAAACGGTTATCTTCAAGAATTTTTATTTGTCTTTCAATTTTCTTTTTGGAAACGGTTTATTCAATAATAGAAGCATGTTGATTAAGTTATACTTCTTAGATACACACCTCCTTTATAATTTTAACTGTGATCAAATCTAGATAAAATTCACATATTTCAATATAAAACAGCCAGATTCGTAACAAAAAATAAAAAAAATGTAACAATTAATAAACATTGATACATTATCTTATAAGGGATGTTGAAAATATTAACATAAATACTTCACTCATTCTCGAGAAAACTGATATTTTAAAACTAATGATTTTTCCGCAAGACCTGTGAGGTAGCTAGTGCCATATATGGTTCCCGTGACCCATCTGTTCTTGTTGGCGTGGAAGGATACTTTGGTTGGTTGTGAAGCCACACCACGCCTTCCACCCTTCCATCCACCATACCACAAAATAGGTTTTAGACTTGCACGCGACAGGGCCAAGGGCCTTAAAACTCTGAGCCTCAAGCATTGAACAACCCATCTGAGAGCGTCAGATACTCGGGGGGAAAAATTTATTAAAACGCTGGGGGGGGGG
>CABFOV010001004.1:19603-39113 GCA_902141375.1 Timema poppense
ATTAGCCCCGCGTCTTACTACCCGTTCGGTTTATACGCACTTACGCTAATGTGTAATGGTAGGGTGATTGTGAGATAAAATGAAGGACCTACAGTTTAACGTGGAATCCGAACCACGGTGGAGGCCTGGCATTCTCCACATTCACAAGATGTCTTGTCAGAGGTGAAGGAAGGGTTTGGTAATCAAATAAAGCTGTGCCGGGACCGAGGATTGAACCCCGGCCACCAACACAGAAGTCTGACACCTTACCCCTAGACCACCAGCTCACCCACCATAATATAGTTTTAATAATTATTTATTTTGTCTTATACAATAAACCAATAGGCATAATTTTAGTATGGCAAGCTAATATGCATTATAATTATTATTGAATGCTCTTTGAAAGTGTTCTATTGTAATAAACACTTTTTACTAATATTAGAGGGAAAACGTTCTAAGCCCAAAGTAAAATCCACAGTGTTGGTCGGTTCCAGCCTCTTGGTTCTAGTAATACACAATTAGCGCTAAGATGACTCTGAAAATTGAATTATTTTTTTTGTTTTTAATCTGCACAGACCAATAATCAAAGCCTATGTGTCATTTTAATGATTTATTTAAATAATTTTTATATATTTTAAATTTCATGATATCAATAATTGAGTTTACAAAGAAGGTATTGGGTCTTGGTAATAATCTCTTATTTGAAAGATTGTGATGTTCTATTTCAAAGTGTCATATTATATTGTACTGATGTGCGTTGTCGGTTTTTAAGATAATATTTGAACTTTTTTTTAAAATAAAAAAATGAGGTATGAAACTAGAGTTCATCTGATGAAAGGGTGTCCTGAAGAACCCATTCTCAAAGCTAATTAACAGGAATATTAGATAAATTATTACGCTCGAACAAGATAACGATTGGAATTGTGGTTTACTACATTATTCACTTGACAACAACGAAATTTGGATCAGTTTATTAATTTTAAAAAAATTATTTTTCAATTTGATGTTTTTTTAATATGATAAATAGTTTCACTGCTTTTTCAGTTCCTCTGTTTTTTAAAGAAGAATACAGAAAACTGCACGTCTGGTTCAAGCTGTACTACCTACTTAAGTTAAGTGTTATCTGTGGGGTAAGATGGGCTCTTAACACTATGGTTATTCCCAAACGTAATCTAAGCTTTAAGGATGAGAAGGTACATTTATAATAAATATATCAACATTAGCATTGAGAGAGTTTGGGAAAACAAAAGAAAACTCCCATGTGGAAAATCATATCCAATAGGCCTACACCTATACGAGATTCAAACCCCAATCTCCCTATAAACAGTGACTAAATACAATGCGAGTGTAGAGAACGTTTTGGGGCAGTAATTTTTCAGTTTCTACATCAAAACATTATTTTGGTCAAAAGAAATCAAATAATCCTCCAGTATAAACAAATGGAAAGTTTAATTTCCTCCACATGGTGACCTCAAAGTTTCTTGAATATCTGTCGAGGGAGTGCTAGAATTTAATGACAACTTTTTATCTGCATTTAAATAGTTTAATGCATCTTATCCCACAATGCTCATGTATTTATTCAAGAACTGTTAATATCACTGTGTAAAAAAATTATCTAAATGTTTGTACTGAAGCAATATTATATTTCGGCAAACAAAAATTGCTAAAGGCACTACGAAAACAATGCCCTTAAGGTGGGATGGAAAGGTATGGAAAGGGATGCAAGAAAAAGTCACAGTGTCTTTGCACTTTTTCTGGCAAAATATTTGTTTTGGCCAAAAAATAAAATATTGCTACAGTACAAATATAGAATTTAATTTTCTTTACATGGTGACCTCATGAGTTGTTGAATATCTGTCAAAGGTGTTGTGTAATAATTTAATGACAACTGTTTTTCTTCATTTAAAAAGTTTCTCATCTAATGCCTCCGTGCTCATAACAGATATTGAGGAACTGTTGAGTACTGGAGTAATAGATTTTTTATTTTTGCCAAAAAAATGTGTTGCCATAAAAACAGCAAAAAAAACTGGATTTTTCTCGCGTCTTCTTCAATCCTACCTTAACTCACGTTATTTACACTCACATTTAAGGTGCTCCGTAACTTTACACCCTAATCTCACCTTATAGCATCTAAAATTATACAAGCCAAATAATTTTAATTGTTTTTAAACACGCATTGGTGGTCACATGATCTGAAAACAATATTACCGGGGGCAGGGAGGCCACGGTTAGAATCCCAGTCGGGTGTACTGGGGGTGTCAGCCCCACCCCCCTTTAATCGTCTACCACACTATCTTCACGCACATGCGGGTACATTTATTCTAAATGTTACCTTCTTCATCCCTACATCATAAGTGTGATGATGCGGTTAGCCCGGATGATGGCACAAAAGAAAGTGGTTTTAAATATGATATACTTTCTTTCTTTACATATTTATAACGAACTTCTGAAATGAGTGTATTTTTCCTTGGGTGGTATCAGGACGTATCTTGATATTACTCGATATTAAAAGAAATATTTGAACATAAGAAGAAAACACGCGAGGTATTGTTTATGAGGGGTGAGGGAAGGAACAGTGGATCCAAACAATCTAAGTTCGTGCACAGAAATCGGCCTTCAAAGTCGCCTGACGAACAAAATTATTCCCACGGCACGTGAAAAATACACCAAACAACAGTTACTCCTTGCTCACCATTAATATCATAATGTAATAAACATCAACTCATCTGGGTGACTTTACCTGTTGTTGGAGGACATCAACATTTTTCTTCCGGTGAAGATGAACTCTTGAAGCACAAAATGAGACAACTGAAATACAAGTTGAATCTTAGGAATAGCTTGATAAGTATAAAATTTGTATTATGACATACTGGTGAAAGCTACGGCTAAGCGTCTTATAAACTTTTATAAAACCAATAAAATTGTCTTCATAAATTTTAATAAGATTGACTATAAAATAAAATAAATAATATTTTAGTTGATAACAAGTTGTTTTTTTGTCTAGACAGTATTGTCCGTTTTAAATGACAGATAAAAAAAATCGTGGCCTGTCTACTACTACTCAGGGTTCGGGCGCGAGTCTCCCGCCAAAAGTAAACAAGCGTGTCTTGACTGCGTGAATAGACCACAAACACCGGAACGAACGGAGAACCAACGGGCCATGGAACTGAGAACCACTCTCTTCGTCTCTTCGACAGCAACTTCCATTTCTTCTTCTGTCTGAGGGGGAAGGGAAAGACTAGGACACGTGGCTGGCGCATCCACGCGGCGGAAACAAGCAACTACGATGTGTACGACGTTCATTTTGGTGGTCTTTGTGCCCCCCTGCGGTTCACTCACCCCCTCCCCCCCCACACACCTCTTCACTCCCCCAACCCAACATCTGTAGTCTTGACCAACCCTAAAATATATCTTTTATTTTTATTGGTGTGCAGTAAAAATTCCAACATTGTTCCTGGAAAGCTCGAAGCTGTTTTAAATTACCGGTTGATTTAGGTATCATGCCATTTCCAGTCAGCGCCCTTTAAATTAGTATATCGCTCTTCATAGAGATATGAGTAATACCACATTTTAATTATGGACAGGCCCCTTGAATATTTGATACTCGAACCCTTAGGGATACTAATAATTTAATAAATAAAACCCTTCTTCGGTGGCTGCATGGCTTAAGGCGCCACTCTTGTAATAGACTAAACTGCCAATGACACGGAGATCGGAGTTCGGATCCAAGCCGGGTGTACTAAGAGTATTTTCTCCTAAGTGGGTTTCCACTCTCCCTCCATGAAAATGTGAGCGCACGTTCTTTAATTCAGACCTTTCACATCCTCAACTCATTAGTATAATAATTAGTACACATGCGTATAGCCTGAACAGCTAGTAAAACATAATGCTAAAAAAATCGGAAAAAACATCATTATTAGAAATTATGAAAAAAAGTGTGTTTTTTAATTTAGTCTGATCTATTTTTATAACTATTATGATGATTAGTAGTAAAACATAACTAATACAAACCAACAACCACACACCAGATCATCATTTCATCTCTTAAAGTGAATAAAATCAAAATTGAAGAAAAGAAAATAATCCCACTGAAATTTAAACACTTATTATGAATTATAATATTTATAATAGCATGTAAAATTCAGGATTAGTAAGTAGGTAAAATAGAGATTCTAAATTCTGATTATATAAAAAGTGGATTCGACCTATATACATTTTTATTTTTCATACCGCGGGTGATTCCAGATAAAATCCGAGGGGAATCTTGATTTGATCCGAGCCAGAGACAAAATATTTATTTAAAAAGGACTAATTTGGTGAAAATTTCCCTGTATTTGTGTGCAGTAGAGTACATCCGGCCGGAGTTCGAGCACCAATTTCCACATTATTGGCAAACCAGAGCAGGCGAGAAAGACATTTAGTCCTCGTGCCCACCGATGCGGGTATGACTAAATAAATGTAGTATTTAACATAATACTCAATATTAAAGCTCGTGCACTAAGTTTGGTATTTCAGGTTAAGTTAGTTAATCATGCTTTGGGATAGATGTGTGTATAAAAAATAGTCACTAATAGACCCTCAACCCCAAAATACTATAGCCAAGTTTTATTAGAATAACTCGTAAAGATTGGTTAACTCGAATAATTTATTAACTGAATCTTATCTCTAGAATTCTTTATTCTTTGAATCCTATCAAACTAGTTCTTGATTTAATGAATTCTTGAGTCATTGAATCTTTTAAATCAAATTCTTTATTACTTGAATCCGATTACTCTAAGCTTTTATTCTTTGAAACACATCACTCTAATTCTTGACTACTCAAATTATATTCCTAGAATTATTTATTCTTTGACATCTGTAAACCTAATTCTTGATTTTTTTAAAATTATATCCTATATTTTTGATAATTTGAACCTTATAACTCGAATTATTGATTCCTTGAATCCTATACCATTCATAGAATTAAAATCTGAAAGTCCTAAATTGAAATTACAACTTTTATGGTACAGGCTAAGAAGTAAAATCCAATATAGAAACCTTTGTAACTGGGAAAGTACATTTTATTCTCCTTTAGTTGCGAAATAAAAGAATAAAATCACAGAATGGATACAAAAGCTTAGACAAATAATTCAAGCACTAATAAGGTGTCCTTTGTTCTTCATAACATGATAAATATGTCTTAAAACATAGATATTAATATTCAGTGCAGACAAATATTAATCCAGGAATTCGTCTCATGCACGATGCACAGTATATTTACTAAACAAATAAAGATTCATTTTCTGATATTTATTTTTAATTCCTTACTAAAATTCATCAGTAGCGGATTTAGGCTTAGGCCCGTGAGGCCCGGGCCTAGGGCGGCAAATTTTGAGGGGCGACAAAATTTTTAAGATGACTAAAATTAAAAATCGATTGGGTTTTCTGTAAACTGTAAGACCAAATTTTAAAGTTTATTTTATTGCGCTCTTACTATCGAAACATAGTACCATTTTGAGGGTAGAATTTCTTTGTTAAAATAATTAATCAGGCAAGTACTAAAATTTGAAATATCTAACAAAAAGATTTTTAAAAACTTTTTTTAAATGTTTACTTTATACCTGAATTAGATTTCTTATTACTATTGTTATTATTTTCATTATTTTATACACACATATATGTATATATATGTTTATATATATATATATACTGTTACAAAAAAAAAAGGGTGCCATATCGTCTCGGGCCTAGGGCGTCCTCAAACCTAAATCCGCTACTGAAATTCATAGCTATAAATATTCGAGGATCCTAATTTGGATTCAAAAATTGAAAAAGAGTGTTAGATTCGGATTTGAATATATATATTCGAGCCATCTCTAGTAATAATATGTAGGTCCATGTTATCCGCTAAATTGTGTTCACGATATGGCAGGCTGTATTCTCACACCACAATTTTGTTTTTAATTTTACGTATCTAAGTAATTTTTTGAATCGACTGTTTATGTCAGCAAACGACTTATACACTAGCTTTAATCTTGAGAAGACACAACATCTAGTCCCCGGACGTTAATTCATCACTGTGAAAAGATAAATCAATATTTCACCAATAATACATTTTTCATCCACTCCGTGAACCCAACCCGGTACCCTTAACACAGAAAGTAGACACGTTAAAGGTTGAGCTATTATTATGGACCTGCCAGCGTATTTTTGAAGAAAATTATTAAAACGTTTAAAAATACATTAATGCAACAACAACAAAAGTTAAATAATTAAAAGGGGGTTTAATTTGGCATTATTAATAAGCTATTTTCACAGTTAATTACTCATAAGTTATAATGCATTAAAGCTACATGAATAAAATTTAATTTTCCTTATTTTAAATTGAATGTATTGGGTTTTCTTCCTTATTTATTTGAAAATCATTCCAAAAATATTTTTTCTTCTAATCGTATATTATCGAAGAGAATATAATGTATACTTTATTTCCTGTTTCGCAAATGAAAACGGTCAAAAATCCGATATTCCTAATTAGATTGAATTAGTATATGATTAATAAAAGTGTGACCGAAGATCGAGTAACAGGAATGGCATCAGTTCTGAAACAGAGAACAGCACCATAACATAAAACGAAATAATACAACATCCAACATAAAATTACGTCACTTTATCACTAAACTGACTAAAGAAAACTGATATAAGGTACATTAAATCAGAACAACATAAATTGAAAATATACCAAACACAAAAGTGTAAACTCTCATTCTACAAATTCATTACTTTGGAATATTTAAATATGATATTTTTAAACTTCAAATTTTTGAATTTTCTTGATTTCTAAATCGAGCCTTGTATTAATTTAAGCAGATGAATAAAAATAATTGTATTAAAAAAATTGAAATGTTTAAAAAAAACAATTATTTTTTAAATTTGCTTGGCACTGCTTCACGTTCTGGTTATATGAATATGTACTAACAGAATTACGGTAATATGTTAGGGATAAGCAAGGTTTAATTTAGAGAAAGTGTACCCACATTTAAGAGGAGAGCGAGTGGAAAACCATTCAGAAGAAACTGCCCTCAGTACACCCGACTATGATTCCAACTCCGATCTTCCTGTCATAGGCAGTCCAGTCATTTGCAAGAGTGATGCCTTTTTGAAATATGCAACCACAGTCAACGTTGGTACCATTTATAATTATAATTATAATTATAATATCTATCAATCGTGACAGCTGCAGATCACATGACTTGATATAATGAATACGTGAAAGTAGATCTAATAACTTTTTATAGCTGTTAGATACGTTCATTTCTTAGAAAATTGGGGTGTACCTCTATATTCTCTCCCGCATCGGTGGACACATGGGCTAAGGCATCAATGATCTGATCTGCCATAGATGAGGAGATTAAGTCTCTAATCCTAGCCGGGTGTACTGAGGTTTATATTTCCTAAACAGTTTTACATTCTCCCTTTACGCAAATAGGACTAAATTTACTATAAATTTCTTCCTTCCTCATTAGTATGAATACGCGATTAAGCGGATCTAAAAAATTCCAGATTCTCGGGGCTTAAAAATAAAACATAATTACTATTACTATTGTTATTAATAGCTTAAACATCGCTGACTAGCTATTAATGCTGGGCCTATTAGAAATTCGAACAAGTACATGGATTAATATAGCTTGAGACCCACTTCGGTGGCCGCATTGTCTAAGGCACTACTCTCGTAACAGAGTAAACTGCCGATGACGAGGAGAACGTGATTTGATCCCGGTCGTGTGTACTGAGGGTGGTTTATCCTAAATGGTTTCTCACTCTCTCTCCACGCAATTACTTCATAAGCGTTCAATCCCAATGGGTAGTACTTATAATGTGGTGGTACAAAAAGTAAATATAAAAAATGTTGTGGTAAAAAAAGTAAGTATAAAAAAATAAAGCCCGAGTATGTATTTCGACATGACTTAATCAGATGCTAACCAGCTCGCTTTCTTTCCTTAAAGAAGTTCAATGTTGTAATAACCCACCGCGACGAAAACTATAATGATAATTCAAGCATGAAGAACTGGCTGATATCTACATTTATTATTCATCTCCCCCCCTATTCTCCTATTTTCATTCAGCTGCGAGAAGAACCAAAATTTACATATCCAATTAAGGGCGCCACCTACTCGGAGATAAATTTCCACACATTCATGTTTAATCTATGAGAATGGCAGTGCTGAAGTTTCAAATCGACTAAAGCATTCATCGATAATTATCATAAAATATATTTTTTAAATAGATTAAAACATTACATTGTTTGAGGAAGTACAGATTTATGTGTTTACAATTTGTTCTGAGCTTAAAAGTGTAAATTTGTGCGTTTAGTAGTTACAAAAATGAGTTAATTTCACCTTTACCTGAGTTTTTTGAGTTACAAAACACTAAAATGTAAGATCTATAAGCAGGTAGGGGCATGTTGACACCCTTCCTTTTCGTTTTGGCGTAAACCATATGCTCTTTTTTTTCACAGTGTCTTACTACCGATTCAGCTTATACTTATAAAAACCATTTGTTGAAATAACAAACCATGAATAAGCTCAAGATTCCTAGACGTGCGACACTTCTCAACACGTCATAGGTGACCTCCTTAGGCCTATTCTACACTAGCGGTTAAAACACTAGCAACTCCACCTTTGAATAAAACCCTTGTTATCAAGAATCAAATAGCCAAATATATTATTTATGCTTTTAGTGAGTATTTACTCCATCTAGATATCATATTCTGAAAATTGAAAAATGTTCCGTGTCCAGGTGTCATTTTGCAATTTTCAGAATATGATACCTTGTTATCAAAATAAAAAAATTAGTTTTCGTCTAGACCAGCGTTTTGCCCGCTACGTCTGGTGGCGTTAAAACCGCCTAGCGGTATAAACGCGATTCAAACTACACCAGGCGTTAAGAGGCAGTTGTGCCTCAATGTTACAAGTCTTTCAGCAGCAATAATACTCTTCCTCAAGATGGTCACGTTTTTCAGTATTTTCATTCACTAAACCAAGTAGTTCATCAAATGAAACCACAGATATTCTATAGTACAAACATAACTTCTCTGGGTACATTCTATGATTCATAAACATAATATGAAACTGTCCTGTTGAGAGACGGTTTGATAATATGTGGTGAGCCCCACCAACGTCTCTTTTGAAGAGGTTTTTTTTTCCGGATTTCCTCCAACAAAATAAGACCTGCAATGCAGCTGGTTTGTACAATGTCTATTTTTAAACCATTCTGCACAAGTGGAAGCAACAATCGCGACATTAACAGATACTTTTTGACAGTTAGATGTAGAATCAAGAGTTTGAGGGCGTAAGCTAGCGGCAAAACCGCCACGTTTTAACCGCTAGTGTAGAATCGGCCTTAAGAGTGTGATGGAACGAAGCACGAGCTAAGCCACACTTTTGCAGGCTTTATAGCAAAAACTTTTTTTGACATAATGAATAAACTATCATGTTAGTAGTTACGTTTAGTTTAATTTTCTATATTTAATAATATAACATTCTCTTTAATATCTGTCATGGGCATTGTGAAATCTTAAAAGAAATTTCATCCCACATATAAAAAGTTTTTGTTCAAATGTCAGTTTTCCAATGATCGATATTCAAGAACTGTTAGAATTACTCTGGGTAGAAAATTAAACTAAACGTATTTATTGAAGAAATATTTGATTTATTTTGTCAAAAATTGTATTTTTCTATAAAAACTGTAAAAATATGAACTTTAAACTCACGTTCCATCTTAAAATGTAGCAACATTCCAACACAACGTCGTTCATTTCATTTGTAAGTTAATATTCTACCCTGAGGAAAGCATCCTTCAACGTGTGCCCAAATTTGAGGTAATTAAACGTCATTTTATGTTTTTTGTGTCATGTTCTACTCAGATCATCATCAGCAAGTCCCTTGGTACTGCAGACACCAACAAGTGTGACAAATTAGTTCTCAGCCGCCGTGAAATACAGTCCGCGCCTCATACCTGCCTTCCGGCAGCCCAGGGCATGGAAATGATGGTGTTGAGAGATGAAAGCTTCGTCCCTTCCCCCTCCCTCTTCAAGATTATTACTATGATATATCTCATGCGAAGCACTAACGATTTGTTAAAAAGACGAGTTCCATTTGATTCAATATGATGGACATAACATTTATCAATGGCACTTTTTATTAGTAGGCTCTACGATCAACACCAAGATTATCAACGAAGTCGTATTTGTGTCCTCATGGTCTAACGTGTCACTCACTGGACTGGATTTGACTGCTGGTGACATGGAGAGAGAGTCTCGAATCCCGATAGGGTATACTGAAGAAGTTTTTTTTCTTTGTAGTTTCCCACTATCCTTCCACGCAAATCGGAGTACATTTTCTCAAAAACCCTACCATACTCGTTTATATTGATAAGCGTAATTAGTGTATATGTTTAGCTCAAAAAGGCACTAAGACACAGCAAAAATATAGTCTACCACTTATTCTAAAGGATAAGGGATTAAAGTGTAGCCTAGAGCAGTGGTTTTCAATTATCTTTGTTTGTTGCGTATCCCCTCCATTACTTCAAAATAGTAACCTTTTTTTTAATAATTAGAATTATTCTGCTTAGTTTCACTAGATTATTTTAATTTCAACTAATTTCTTAATTTAGAAAGTGGATGTGTTAATTTGATTAAAACATTTAGTCAGACATCATTAGCTATATAATCTGCATACTAAAGAAACAGGTGACCTGGCGGTCTAGGGGTAAGGTGTCAGACTTCTATGCTGACGGCCGGGGTTCAATCCTCGGTCCCGGCACAGATTTATCTGATTGCTAAACCCTTCCTTCACCTCTGACAAGACATCTTATGAATGTGGGGAATGCCAGGCCTCCACCATGGTTCGGATTCCACGTTAAACTGTAGGTCCTCCATTTCATCTCACAATCACCCTACCATTACACATTAGCGTAAGTGCGTATAACCCGAACGGATAGTAAGACGCGGTGCTAATAATAATAATAATAATAATAATAATAATAATAATAATAATAATAAAGAAATAATTACATAATACAGATTTTTCTAAATTCACACGTCACTAACATCAAATAAGAGAATACCAAGCCAATATATTTTATTAAAATGAAGAGTTTGTGTGTCTGTCTGTCATGACTCATGAGCAATAATCATTGTGTGATATCTAGCGCACGAAGAGGGCTTAGATTTAAATATTAGTAGCCCCTGTGCACAAACATTTGCACCTTGAAGCTGGAATTATAACTTTTTGATGAGGCTTTTCTAAATTTATTAAAAACCGGGATGGAAGAAATAAAACGAAGAGTTTTTTTCTGTCTGTTTGAAACAATACATTGCGCAGTTACCCCGGGCAATGCCGGGTACTTCTGTTTGCATTTGAATAAACATACATAAAATACACAACTAGTGAGAGCCCTGCCCTTATTAAAGAAAACAAGTTTTCAAAAATATTTTGTTCAAATTAGATAGACTTAGTCCGATACCTTAGCTAAGTTGGTAGCGTGTCTGTCTACTAATCTAGGGGTCTTGACATGGCCGAAATATTTATCATTGTTTAAATGCAGGTTTTCCCCTTTCCCGGTGATGAATTAACGGCTGGTTGTTGTGTTTATACTAGTTTTAAGTTAGTGTATAAGTCGTGTGCTGACAAAATTGGTCGGTTCAGCAAGTGCATGTTAAATACCTCAAATAAATAAGAAATAGATTTACTTAAAGCAACCAAATATGGCTGCCACTGATATATTATTCTCACATACAGCTAATAAATATTCCACGTACCGCCAAGTGTACATATGCCACAGGTTTAAAACCACTCGCTTAAGGCAGTGTGTCCCAAGTTTTTCTGGTTATCGGACAAGAAAAATTATTTGTCCTATTCGTAAGACCAACAAGGTGGGGGATTGGGAAACAAGCCCAGATTTTCCACAACAGATTTAAATTGGATCAAAACCTAATTATAGAGTTTATTTCACAAACAAGTCATATTTTATAATTTTTACCAACTTTGTGTCCCTCGGTTTTTGTGATTGTGAACTCAGTTGCATTATCTTTGTTACTGTGACTGATGAGTTGACTAGTCATTTAGGGACCCTAGGTGCATCCTGTTGACATGCGTCTGATGAGGTTACTATACAATTAGGGACCCTATCTGCACCCTGTTGTCATGCGACTGATGAGTTGACTATACAGTTAGGGACCCTATCAGCACCCTGTTGTCATGTGACTGATGAGTTGACTATACAGTTAGGGACCCTAGGTGCATCCTGTTGTCATGTGACTGATGAGGTTACTATACAGTTAGGGACCCTAGGTGCATCCTGTTGACATGCGTCTGATGAGGTTACTATACAATTAGGAACCCTATCTGCACCCTGTTGTCATGCGACTGATGAGTTGACAATACAGTTAGGGACCCTAGCTGCATCTTGTTGTCATGTGACTGATGAGGTTACTATACAGTTAGGGACCCTTGGTGCATCCTGTTGGCATGTGACTGATGAGGTTACTATACAGTTAGGGACCCTAGGTGCATCCTGTTGTCATGCAACTGATGAGTTGACTATACAGTTAGGGACCCTAGCTGCATCCTGTTGGCATGTGACTGATGAGGTTACTATACAGTTAGGGACCCTAGGTGCATCCTGTTGTCATGCGACTGATGAGTTGACTAGTCATCTAAGGGACCCTATCTGCACCCTGTTGTCATGCGACTGATGAGGTTACTATACAGTTAGGAGACTCTAGCTGCATTTTGTTGCCATGTGACTGATGAGTTGACTAGTCATCTAAGGGACCCTATCTACACCCTGTTGTCATGCGACTGATGAGGCTACTATACAGTTAGGGACCCTAGCTGCATTTTGTTGCCATGTGACTGATGAGTTGACTAGTCATCTAAGGGACCCTATCTGCAACCCTGTTGTCATGCGACTGATGAGGTTACTATACAATTAGGGACCCTATCTGCACTCTGTTGTCATGCGACTGATGAGTTGACTATACAGTTAGGGACCCTATCAGCACCCTGTTGTCATGTGACTGATGAGGATACTATACAGTTAGGGACCCTAGCTGCATCCTGTTGGCATGCGTCTGATGAGTTGACAATACATTTAGGGACCTTAGCTGCATCCTGTTGCCATGCAACTTATGAGTTGACTAGTCATTTAAGGCAACTCAGTTGGAACCGCAACCAAAGGATACCCTGGTTCTATCCTGAGTTATAAGTGACGTAAACTACAAAGCCAAGTAGAGTAAGTTACTTTGTAATTCATGTGCTTATACTAAATTCCCCGAGTCGTGAAAACATTTTTCCACTAGTATTTGTTTCTTGTGTTTCCGCTACTATCATTACCACCCACTTCGTTAAAGGCCATTATTCCACGAGAGTCTATACGTGACGTCTTAACTCGAAAATAAGAGGGAGAACTACCCTTTCCCTTTCAGGAAAACCATCGAGCTCTTACTTTCCACAACATTTACCCCAATCAGTGCTCCCCCCCTCCCCCTTGCCTTGTTTCCTTCCACTCACGCGGTTCTTTTACTCGAAGAACCAAAGAAAAGTGAAGCAGGTAGATTATTATTATTATTTTAGTCTTCTCGTGCTTCTTCTTCTTTATTTTTTTCAATCCTCAAAGATTCAAGGAAGGGGTGGTGGGTGGAAGGTTTCCTCAAAAAGAGAAAGAACAAATAAAAAAACGTGTGTATCCTAGTAATAAAGTCTGAGCCTTCAAGAATAAAGGGCGGTGTGTACAGTACAATTTTTATAGGAAGGACCTTTTACAAAATAAAAATTTTCTTTAGCGGACAACATTAATAACACCCGCTTCGCTGCCCGCATGGTCTAAGGCACTACTCTTGCCATAGACCAGATTGGTGATGATGGGGAGATGATGGTTTGATCCCGGTTGGGTGTACTGAAGGTGGGATTTACTACTCTCTCTCCACGCAAGTGCGGGTACACTTCCTTTAAATTCACCCTTCCTCATCCCTAGCCCATTAGCGTAATTAGTATATAAGCGTATAATTTGAATAAGAGGCATTAAAAAAAGTTTTTTTAAATCATTTTACCATGATATCAATCAATATTCTATAATAAATATATTATACATAAACTATAACTTTTTAAAATTTATATATTTATTTATTTACTAACATTTGCCCGCGACTTCGCTCGCATTAAACAATACATTAACAAATTCGACAACTTCAAATGCCAGAAATGAATGAAACTTCAAGAGCAATGTTTTATGTTCCTGCGAAGATTAAAGAAGAAATACGAACTCTCACCCCCATCCCCTCCTTCCCCCCACCCCATCTCGTATCACATGCCAATCTATGTACCCACAATACCAGCCGTGACAAATATTTACTTCGTTTGCCCGGTTTTTCCTACACAACTTCACTCGCTGATGAGCTAGCGTGAAGGTATATCACTTAGCACGGTTCTCTGAAAAATAAGGAGTACAACAGGAGAAATATCTTCACGATCCGATGAATACTTTGTGAGTTTACTGGAAACAAACAAATGGACAGACTGACAAATATTAATTCAAAAATGGATAACTTGGTGTTTTTATCGTTTATACTCCCCAGAAGTAAAGTACAACACCTAAAAAATTTGAATGCTCAGAAAAACCTAGCTGGTGTACCCGTTCTTAACATGGTGAGTCTATAAAGTACCTTTGTTCTTTCATAGTGTATTCAGAAAAGTGAAAAGTGACACCTGGACCTTTGGCTTAGTACGCCAATGCTCTACCCACTAAACTATCCAGGAATCGTCCCATGCCCAGGGTCATTCTCCACTCATATTTTAAGGCAGAGTCTATGATGGACGTGTGGAAATCGTCAGCTACAAATGTGTGATTTATTAAGATTACGAGCTATCAGATAACGCAGCCACCTTCAACTCGGTAGTTGGCTTATTGCTGCCATTTGTACAATTATTAAATTATGAGGGATCACATATCATATTTTATAGTTACAGGAAAAACCAACCAAATCTTAAATCATTTATAAAATAGATTAATCCTTTACTGTTTCAAATTGTTTTACAAAAGGTAAAACATAAGCTGTCTAAAATACAACATCAAAATACAGATTATAATCTAAATATGTGTTAAAAGCTGAAATTTCTTCCGAAGATTAATTTAAAACTTCTTTATACACAATATTACTTTGTACTATCGCTTAATGGTGCCAACTAAAAAAGAAAGAAGAGTAACATAATATTAATAATGGTTTTTAAGAGGAATTGTGCAAGTTTTAAATAGGTCATGGGCCGGATTGAGTTCCAGATGATTAAATAATTTATGATAAAATGGCCCCTTCCAAGAAATCCTTCCCCTCCTAAGACAGTGAAATATATCTGCTTTGGCGCTCAAGATCTCACTTGGGAGAAAGTATTTCCAGGGCTATGTTAATTGTCCACCCCAAAAACTGACGCGTGATAAATAATTAATTAAATAGTATACGAAAATAAAAAATATTAATTACCTAATGAGTCTACATAGCTCTGGTTTATATAAGTGCTATTCAATATACTATTACCAATATAAGAAAATTATTTATGAGAAATCTGTGGATTCTTATCAAAGTTTTATAATCCTATTCTAGAATCATTAACGACTCACTAATAATAATAAGTTGAATATTTTCAATTGCTTTTCTTAATGTAAATTTTTAATACGACGCCTATAAGATATGTTTTAAAATATAGTTTAAACCAATACATAACCTAAACTCTCAATTATATATTATATAATATATATGAAAGAGTGAGGAAATGGAGGGAAAAAGGTGGAGGAACAGGTGTGGGAACTTTTTTCTTTTGCAGCGCATCTTACCACTCATCCAAGCTATACACATATTTCCTTTTCTACATCTACACTAATATTATAAAGAGGAAAGATTTGATTTTTTGTTTGTAATGGATAAACTCAAAAACTACAGGACCGATTTTAAAAATTCTTTCACCAATATAAAGCTACATTATCAGTGAATAACATAGGTTTTATTTTATTTTGAAAATTTAATTTATTCCTCATAAAAATGTCGATAGTCACTCATATTTTATGGTAGAGTCTATGATGGTTCTTCAATGTGTGTTGAAAATAATAATGCTTGGGGGACGGGGGGAGGGGGGGTGAAGGGTATAGTCATAGATAAAGTAGGGATGGGAAAGGTATAATCAAAGAAAGTTACCCAAATTTGCTTGTAGTGAGAGTGTAAAAAACATTTAGAGGAAAACATATTTAGATTACCAGATCGAAACTCAAGCCCCGATCTCCCCATCACCTACATTTTTTTAGCGTATGGCATTACTGACCAGGAGAGACATGACACCCAGTCCAGTTCACCTGTATGTAGACTATTTTCCGCTCTGATGGCACAGAGCGCTGCCCAGGATACACATATGGAGGTTGTCTACATGTACTCGCAATGAGATGAAGTGATAATAGTGAATTTGGGGGGTGGGCCAGTTGGAGATTTAAACCTAACTTACCAGCATCTGGTGACCGTTGAGATAATTCTCCTTTCGGAAATAAAATACCCAAGGTACCAGCTAGGAATCTAACCCGTGAACCCTAGGTTCGTAACCAGGTGCACTGACCACTATACTACGGGGCCAGATTCCATATCCGGTAAACCAAACCAGGCGAAAGAGATGCATTAGCTCACGTTACCCGAGAGGGGAGGGGGGGGGGGTAATTAAAAGTGGGGCGTGACTCAAAATAGGTTTGGGTGGGATCCCTGATATACAGAGTGTAACTCCCAGAGAACCCCGGTCCACTGAGGCCAAGTCACGTGATCCGATCACGTCCCAAGTATTTCTCTCTTACAAACACAGTTTTCTTTTACCCTGCAGAGGGAAAAAATATATATCCCTTCACCTTCCACCCTGTGTAGTATCTCCCCTTTAGTACTTAGGAGTCCCTTGACCACCCCCTCATGTCAAACACAGGGTGTTTACACAAGTGTATCCTCAACATGCCAACAGGATGAGTAAAGACCAGGGGAAGGGGGAATCCTGTTGAGCATATCGCTAAAATGAAGCTCTACAAAAGAAGAAAAAACAAAGATGTAAGATGGAAAAAATACACAAATATGACTCAACTTTAAATCAAGAAAGAGGGTTGTATATTTTTTATTTTAGTTTTTTTACTGTAGTTCATCTTCGCTAAGTTTCGTAGAAGGGCCTGGAAATATATTTAGTTTAGAGGCAATATTGACAACTAGGAGGGGCATTGATTTCACAGTCCAATTTTCATTCTTTAGTTGATAGATAGAAAAGCTACTCGATATACTTTCCCGTATTCATAAGTCAAGTCATGTTAGTTACAGATGATCACTTCTGATGGGTATTATCAAACTTTTAATACAACACTGGGAGAGACTTCATGCGATTGAATTGGTTACGTTTTGGTATCGAGTGTTTATCGAACAAGTGGTTCTGTTTCGTAAACAAATATGGCGATTGGGGAAAATTTGATATAACAGCTTGTACGAGGTTAATTTATGTAGCCCTACATTCCAAATATTGACATAAAATGTCCTATTCAATTTAATTCTCAAATTGATTGATGTTCATTTTGACTAGGCCTAATATTTACATAACTTAACTGTACCTAAGCTTATGTTTAAGTAAAAAGCTTACAGAAACCTTTGTACATGTATGTACATAATGTAAGTATAGATCAAACCGTGTCCTTTTATTTATTCATAACTGAATCTATTTTAAGTACCTTTCCCGTATATTTATTTATTTTTTATGTTAGCCCCTCGTCTTACCACCCGTTAAAGCTATACGCCTATGTATTAATTACTATAATGGGTGAGGGATGAGGGTGATTGAATCTAGAGAAAGTGTACCCACATTTGCGTGGAGAGAGTGGGAAATTATTTTATGAAAAAACCACCATCATTACACCCGACCGGGATATAACTACGATCTCCCCATCAACGACAGTCTAGTCTCTTGTGAAAGTAACGCCATCATTTTGATATTTATAATAATTTTAGCTATTAAAATTAAGTTTACTCATTAAAATTTATTATAATTAATAGTTATTTTGTTCTAAAATTGGCACACAGTTCTCAGATCATTGATTGATACCCCATGGCATTATTAATGCACTAGATAGGTTCGTGTGGATCCCCGAGGTAAGCCTAGGGAGGGGATGATGTCAGAAAGAGTCCACGGACTGGCAAACAAACTGGGATATGCCTTTAAAGAATCAAATTTACTATTGATGTACTTTCATCTGCAAGCATTTTATAATTATTCAATGATTGGTTTGGCATGGTCCATCCATCTGTTCCTGTTTACCAAAAAAGTGTACAGATTGGGCCAAAATAAACAAGAAAATGTATTTTGGGAAATTACCTAATTCACTAAGAATGTTATTTGTACAAAGCTAAAGTTACATTTCCAACAACTTGACTTGGAAGGGCTAGAGCACAAATAATTTTAGCAAAAAAACTTAAACTACATAAAGTAATACTAAAATTTAAAGTGCATAGTGGAGTGCTTTTATTTTTTTACACTGGCTGCATTTTAAGGCCAGGGTTACGACTTGATATTCAAAAGGCACACCGTTATACACCTTAAAAGTGCCTCTAAGATTACACCACTATGCACAGTAAAAGTGCCCAAAAATTACAAATTGACAAAAAATGTATCTTTGATATATTTGTATGTAAATTTGAAGAAAAATAACACTTTAATAATATTGCTGTACTGTTTTAACTATAGCCAAATAAAGGTATAAGAAAATAACTTTAACTAGGATTCACAATTATTATATTTAAGTACAGTACAGCCAATAAGTAGCGTGTCTGTCTACTGAGCTAAGAGTCGCGGGTTTGACTCCTGGCATGGCCGAAAAATTAATCATTGGTGAAATGTGGGTTTACCCTTTCACAGTGATGAATTATCGGCCGAGGACTGTATGTTGTGTTTGTCCTAAAACCCAGACCATCTGCTGAAAATAGTAATTGATGTAAGGTATAGTAGTTTTAAAGTTTTTAACACGATACAATTTGTTACACATGGGACCGCACTTATATAGACTTCAGAACCCCTCGTACCCAAACTCACACAAATTAAATTCAGCCTGAATGGAATTTGAGCTGACAAATCTACCACAGCTGGTTAGTCAACGCATTAAGGCATAGTGTGATAGGCACTTATTGAGGCGGGACTGAAGGACTTACTTTCACTTGAAACTAAAAGAGGGGAAAAAGTACCAAATAATTATCGGTTAATATTATATGGTAAAGGAATTAATCTTGTATGCATGGCTCCAAACATGTATTTTCCGTTTTATAAATAAAACAATTCACTATTTATTTAAATATTCTAAGATCACCTTATCCCATTTGAGCAGATTATTGAGGGGATGTGTGTCCCCCTATATCACTCGCTATAGTGTTAGAGATCTTGGCCACATTATGAAGCCGATGAAAAATTGAAATCTATATCAAACAGTAATAAAATAATATCTTTCGGAG